>CAUYLG010043893.1:0-193011 GCA_963573385.1 Cacajao melanocephalus
ATTTATCCATTTTCTTTAAATAGCCATGCTGTTGTATTATAAAAAAAAAAAAAAAAAAAAAAAAAAAAAAAAAACCATTGCCTAGCTCAAGGCTTCTATTTTCTTTCTTTCTTTTTTTTTTTTTGATATGGAGTTTCACTCTTGTTGCCCAGGCTGGAGTGCAATAGTGTGATCTTGGCTCAGTGCAACCTCTGCCTCCCGGGTTCAGGTGATTCTCCTGCCTCAGCCTCCTGAGTAGCTTGGAGTAGAGGTGCCCACCACCATGCCCAGCTAATTAATTTGTTTTTGTATCTTTAGTAGAGACGGGGTTTCTCCATGTTGCCCAGGCTGGTCTTGAACTCCTGACCTCAGATGATCACCCACCTCAGCCTCCCAAATGCTGGGATTGCAGGTGTAAGCCACCACACCCGGCCTCTTCTAAGAGTTTTACAGTTTTACCTCTTACATTCAGGTCTTTGATCCACTTTGAATTAATTATTGTGTATGGTATGTGGCAGGGGTCCATATAATGTGGATATCCAGTTGAATTTGTTAAAGACTATTCTTTCCCTATTTTGTTGTCTTGGCTCCCTTGCTAAAAATCAATTGAACATAAATATAAAGGCTTATTTCTGGGTTTACAATTCTATTCTATTGATCTACATGTCGACACTAATGCCATTATCACACTGGTTTGTTTTTGTTTTTGAGATGGAGTGTTGCCCAGACTGAAGTGCAGTGGCATGACCTCAGCTCACTGCAATTTCCGTCACCCAGGTTCAAGCGATTCTCCTGCCTCAGCCTCCCAAGTAGCTGGGATTACAAGCCCCTGCCACGATGCCTGGCTTGTTTTTGTATTTTTAGCAGAGAAAGGGTTTTGCCATGTTGGCCAGGCTGGTCTTCAACTCCTGGAGTCAAGGGATCTGTCCACCTAGACCTCCCAAAGTACTGGGATTATAGGCATGACCTACCGCGCCCAGCCTACCACACTGTTTGGATAACTATAGCTTTGCAGTAAGTTTTCAAATCAGGAGGTATGAGTCTTCCAACTTTGTTCTTTCTCAAAATTGCTTTGGCTTGTCTCAGTTCCACACAATTTCATATGAATTTTAGAATCAGCTATTAATTTCTGCAAAAACAGCCAGCTGAAATCCACATAGGGATGGTGTTGAATCTATAGATCAGTTTGGGTATTGCCATCTTAACAATATTGTCTTCTGATCCATGAACATGGGATGTCTACTTATTTAGTTCTTTTTTATTTTTAGAGGAATTTCTGTCACCCAGGCTGGAGGCAGCAGCGCAGTCTCAACTCACTGCAACCTCTGCCTCCCAAGTTCAAGCGATTCTCCTGCCTTGCCCTCCTGAATAGCTAAGATTACCGGTACTCACCACCATGCCCAGCTAATTTTGTTGTTGTTGTTGTTGTTGTTGTATTTTTAGTAGAGATGAGGTTTCACCATGTTGGCCAGGTTGGTCTTGAACTCCTGACCTCAGGTGTTCCACCACCTTGGCCTCCCAAAGTGATGGGATTACAGGCATGAGCCACCACACCCAGCCTAGTTCTTCTTTAATTTATCTCAATGTTCTGTAGTTTTCAGTGTATTCTGCCATTACTTTTGATGGCAAAAACTCAAATTACTTTTGCACCAAACTAATACACGTCTTTTTCTTCTTTTTTTAAATTTATTTGTTTTTTTCTTTTTTAGAGATGGGGTCTTACTCTGTCACCCAGGCTGGAGTGACAATCACAGCTCATTGCTGCCCAAAACTCCTGGGCTCAAGTGATCCTCCTACCTCAGCTTCCCAAGTAGCTGGGACTACAGGCACATGCTGCCATGCCCACCTAATTTTTAAATTTTTTCTAAAGGTGGGGTATCACTATGTTGTCCAGGCTGGTTTTAAACTTCTGGGTTGAGCAATCCTCCCACCTCAGCCTCTTAAAGTGCTGGATTACAGGCATGGGTCACCATGCCCTGTCTGGAACTGTTTTTCTTAATTTCATTATTTATGGCTAGTGTATAGAAATATATTTTTATATGTCAATCATGTATCCTACAACTTTGCTGAACTTGTTTATTAGTTCTAATAGTTTTTTGTTTTTTTTAGATGGAGTCTTGCTCTGTTGCCCAGGCTGGAGTGCAATGGTATGATCTCGGCTCACTGCAACCTCTGCCTCCTGGGTTGAAGCGATTTTCCTGCCTCAGCCTCCCTGAGTAGCTGGGATTACAGGCGCCCACCACCATGCCTGGCTAATTTTTTTTGTATTTAATAGAGATGGGGTTTCACCATGTTGGCCAGGATGATCTCGATCTCCTGACCTCATGATCCGCCCATCTCAGCCTCCCGAAGTGCTGGGATTACAGGTGTGAGCCACCACGCCCAGCCAGTTCTAATAGTTTTTTATTAGATAACCTGGGATTTTCTGTATACAAGATCATGTCATCTGCAAGTTTTACCTCTTCCTTTTCAATCTGGATGCCTTTTACTTGTATTTTATTGTTTTCTATTTATACATTTTTTAAAGACATGGTTACCCTGTATCAACTGCAGCGGTGTGATCATGGCTCACTGGAGCCTCGACCTCCTGGGCTCAAGTGATCCTCCCAACTTACCTTCCCAAGTAGCTGAGACTACAGGTGCATGCCACCATGCCTGGCTAATTTTAAAATTTGTAGACATAGTGTCTCCCTGTGTTGCCCAGGATGGCACTGAACTCTTGGCCTCAAGCAATCCTTCTGCTTTGGTCTCCCAAAATGCTGGGATTACAGGTGTGAGCCACAACACCCGGCCTCGTTCCTCATCTTAAGAGGAAAAAGCATCCAGTATTTTTACATTAAGTAAGCTGACGTTATATGTTATTTTAACATTATGTATTATTTTAACATTAAGTAAGCTCACATTATATGTCAGCTGTGGGTTTTTGATAATGCCCTCTATTAGGCTGAGGAAGTTCCTTCTTATTTCTGGTTTGATGAGCATTCTCAGCAAAAAGTATATTGGATTTCTCAGCACTTTGGGAGGCTGAGGCAGGCATATCACTTGAGGTCAGGAGTTTGAGATCAGCCTGACCAACACGGCGAAACCCCGTCTCTACTAAAAATACAAAAATTAGCCAGGTGTGTTGGTACATGCCTGTAGTCCCAGCTACTTGGGAGGCTGAGCAAGGAGAATCACCTGAACCTGGGAGACGGGGGTTGCAGTGAGCAGACATTGCGCCACTGCACCTCACCCTGGGCAACAGAATGAGACTGACTCAAAAAAAAAAAAAGAGAGTATATTGGATTTTGTCAATGCTTTTTCTGCTTCTACTGACATAATCGTGGTTTCTGTCCTTTTATTCTAACTCTAATATAGTATATTAATTGATTTTTCGGATGTTAAACTAGCCTTGCGTTTCTGGTATAAATTCCGCTAGGTCATGGTGTATAATTATTTTTCCATGTTGTTGGATTTTGTCTGCTAGTATTTTGTTGAGGAATTTTACATCTATATTCATAAGACATATTGGTTGGCTAGTAAAGAGGCAAGATGTGTGAAAATCAATCAATAAATTAAAATTACATGCCTGTAATCCCAGCACTTTGGGAGGCTGAGTCAGGTGGATCACTTGAGGTCAGGAGTTTGAGATCAGCCTGACCAACATGGTGAAATGCTGTTCTACTAACAGTGCAAAAATCAGCCAGGCATGCTGGTATGAGCCTGTCATCCCTGCTACTTAGGAGGTAGGAGAATTGTTTGAACCCAGGATGTAGAGGTTACACTGAGCCAAGATCGCACTACTGCACTCCAGCCTGGGCAACAGAGCAAAACTCCATCTCAAAAAATATATAATAAAATAATTAAAAACAAATAAACAAATAAAAATGAATAGCAGTCTGTGTTTTTTTTTTTTGTAGTGGCTGTTTGGTTTTGGTATCAGGGTAATGCTGGCCTCAAAGAATAAGCTTCAAAAGGGTTGAATCATTTTTATCACCATTTAAACCTTCACTGGCATCTTTATCACATTTCCTTCTCAGTACTCCACTTTAACCACACAGAGTCTTTGCTGTTCCCAGTGCCAAAAGTGTTCCCCAGATATCCAGATGGCTCACTCACTTCCTCCAGGCCTTTACTCAAAGGCCACCTCATTGAGGCCATCCTATTTATTTATTTTTTTATTTATTGAGACAGAGTCTCGCTCTGTCACCCGGGCTGAAGTGCAGTGGTGCAATCTCAGCTCACTGCAGCTTTCACATCCCAGGTTGAAGCAATTCTCCTGCCTCAACCTCCTGAGTAGCTGGGATTACAGGCACGCACCAGATCTGGCTAGTTTTTGTATTTTTAGTAGAGACTGGGTTTCACCATGCTGGTCAGGCTGGTCTGGAACTCCTGACCTCAGGTGATCCACCCTCTTCGGCCTCCCAAAGTGCTAGGATTACAGGCCTGAGCCACTGTGCCCAGCCCCATCTTTTTTTTTTTGAGACAGGGCCTCACTCTGTCACCCAGGCTTGAGTGCCATGACGCAATCTCGGCTCACTGCAACCTCGGCCTCCTGGGTTCAAGCGATTTTCATTCCTCAGCCTCCCGAGTAGCTGGGAGTACAGGCGCGCACCATCACACCTGGCTAATTTTTTTATATTTTCAGTAGAGACAAGGTTCTACCATGTTGGCCAGGCTGCACATCTCCCATCTTGACTCAAAGTCTCCCTACAGCTTTTGCTTCACATCTTTGAACCATTTATTTATTTATTTATTTGAGATAGGGTCTCAATCACTCTGTCATCCAGGCTAGAGCACAGTGTTATGTTCATGGCTCACTGCAGCCTCAAACTCCTGGGCTCAAATCCACTGTCTCAGCCTCCCAAGTAGCTGAGACTACATGTATACGCCACCATGCCCAGCTAAGTTGTTCAATTTTTTGCAGAAACTTGGTTTCACCATGTTGCCCATGCTGGTCTTGAACGCTTGGCCTCAAACAATATTCCCACCTCAGCCTCTCAAAGTGCTGGGATTACAGGAATGAGCCACCATATTGGACCCTGGCGCCCTTTATAGTAAAGCTTCTCCCAAGAGGTGTCTACACACTATGGCTCCTTCCCGATTCTCCAGCTTGGCTGCTGCCCCAGCCACTTTGTAAATACCCCTTGTGCACAACTGTAGTCCTAGCTAACTGGGAGACTGAGGCAGAAGGATGTTTTGTTTTGAGACATGGTCTCATTCAGTCACCCAGGCTGGAGTGCAGTGGCACAATCTTGGCTCACTGCAACTTCCACCTCCCGGGTTCAAGCGATTCTCCTGCCTCAGCCTCCCAAGTAGCTGGGACTACAGGTGTGCGCCACCATACCCAGCTCACTTTGTATGCTCTAGTGATTCTTAAACTTTGTTTATATTAGAATCATCTAGGGAGCTTTTGAAAATCCCCATGCTGGCTGGGTATGGTGGCTCAGGCCTGTAATCCCAGTACTTTGGAAGGCCAAGGCAGGTGGAACACCTGAGGTCAGGAGTTCAAAACCAGCCTGGCCAACGTGGTAAAACCCCATCTCTACTAAAAATACAAAAATTAGCTTGGCATGGTGGCAGGCGCCTGTAATCCCAGCTACTCGGGAGGGTGAGGCAGGAGCCTCCCCAAGTGCTGGGATTACAGGCATGAGCCACCGCGCCCGGCTCGAATCTGCATTTTAACAAGAGTCCCTGCTATCTCCTATGAGCATTAAAGTTTGAGAAGTGGTGATCTGTGTGCGGATGGCTCCCCAATGTTAATCACTGGGCCCCAGCCTCTACACCTAACTGCCACTTTGGCATATACCCAGCCATCTCAAACATAATTTGCTCCAAACTGATATCCTTGCTTAAACTTGATCCTCTCCATCCTAGCCAGTCGCACCACTACTACTAGCCATTCAAGCTACAAACCTATGAGTCATTTTTGAGTCCACTATGTCCCTCACTCTCCCATTGAACCCATCAACTAGTCTGGGTGACTACTTCCAAATCCATCCAAAATGCACCTCTTTGTATCTGAACCCACCACCTCAATATATGACTTGGATACCTACCAGGCCTCCCACTTCTGCCCTTCCTGCCTCTAGTCAGTTCTCCCTACCATGGCCAAAGGAAGCTTTTTTTTCTGGAGAAAGAGTCTCGCTCTATTGCCCAGGCTGGAGTGAAGTGCATGATCTTGGCTCATTGCAACCTCCACCTCTCCCATTCAAGTGATTCTCATGCCTCAGCCTCCTGACTAGCTGGGACTACAGGTGTGTACCACCACAGCCAGCTATATTTTTGTATTTTAGTAGAAATGGGGTTTCACCATGTTGCCGAGGGTGGTCTCAAAGTCCTGAGCTCTAACAGCCCACCCATCTTGGCCTCCCAAAGTGCTAGAATTACAGGCATGAGCCACAGCACCCAGCCAGAGGGAGCTCTTAAACTAAAATTAGTGATTTCACACTTAAAATCAGGGACTGGGCACACTGGCTTATGCCTGTAATCCCAGCATTTTGGAAGGCCAAGGCAGGTGAATCACAAGGTCAGGAGTTCAAGACCAGCCTGTCCAACATGGTGAAACCCCATCTCTACTAAAAATACAAAAATTAGCCAGGCATGATGGTGGCACGCGCCTGTAATCCCAGCTACTCAGAAGGCTGACGCACAAGAATCCCTTGAACCTGGGAAGCGGAAGTTGCAGTGAGCCAATACTGTATCAACGCACTCCAGCCTGGGCAACAGAGCGAGACTTCGTCTCAAAAAAAAAAAAAATTATCCAGGCATGGTGGTGAATGCCTGTCGTCCCAGGTGCTGAAGAGATTGAGACTAGAGGATCCTTTAAGGTCAGTAGTTTGAGGTTGCAGTGAACCATGATTGCACTTGTGCATAGCCCTTGTGCACAGCCATTGCACTCTAGCCTGGGCAACATACTGAAATCCTATCTCTAAAAATAAATAGGGGCCAGGCACGGTGGCTCACACCTGTAATCCCAGCACTTTGGGAGGTCAAGGTGGGTGGATCACAAGGTCAGGAGTTCGAGAGTGGCCTGGCCAACATGGTGAAACCCCGTCTCTACTAAAAATATGAAAAATTAGCCAGATGTGGTGGCAGGCACCTGTAATCCCAGCTACTTGGGAAGCTGAGGCAGGAGAATCACTTGAACCCAGGAGGTGGAGGTTGCAGTGTGCCGAGACCGCACCACTGCACTCCAGCCCTGGGAGATAGAGTGAGACCCTATCTCAAAAATAAATAAATAGGCCGGGAACAGTGGCTCATGCCCATAATCCCAGTGCTTTGGAAGGCCAAGTGGAGAGGATCATGTGGGCCCAGGAGTTCAAGACCAGCCTGGACAATATAGCAGGACATGATCTTTACAAAAATTGTTTTAAAAAATTAGCTGGACCTGGTCGTGTGCACCTGTAGTCCCAGCTATTTAGAAAGCTGAGGCAGGAGAATCACTTGAGCCATGGAGTTTAAGGCTGCAGTGAACTGATTGCGCCACTGTACTCCAGGCTTGGCGAGGAAGTGAGATCTTGTCTCTAAAAAATAAAAATAAATAAATAAGATGAGACAGGGTCTACCCCTTTAAACTCAACTCCTACCACTGGCAGCTTCAGCTACCCTGTCTCTGAAAGAAACTAAGTTTATCCCATCTCAGAACCTTTGCACTTGCGTTTCTTTCTGTCTAGAGCTTTTTTCCTCCCCATCTGCCCACAGCTGTCTGTAGTCATTTCAATGAAAGGTCTTCTTTGACCCTCATCACCCTATTAATGCATTTCTTTTTTTTTTTTTTCCCTGAAACAGGGTCCCGCTCTGTCACCCAGGCTGAAGTGCAGTGGTACAATCACGGCTCACTACAGCCTCGACCTCCTAGGCTCAAGCAGTCCTCCCACCTCAGCTTCCCGAGTAGCTAGGACTACAGGCAAGCACCACTACGCCCGGGTAATTTTTTAATTTTTTGTAGAGAACAGGTCTTGCTATGTTGCCAAGGCTGGTCTGGAACTCCTGGGCTCAAGCGATCTTCCCGACTCGATTAATGTATTTTTAGCAACGATCAGTATCTAAAATCACCTGTTTATTTCTAATTTGTTCAAAGTCTGGTTCCCCTAAGAGATGAGAGATTTTTACCTATCTTCCTTATTGCTGTGTGTCCAGCACCCAGGACAGTGCCTGGTATATGGTAGGTGCCTAACAAGTATCAACCGAACGGAAACAGCTCCAGTTCAACTAAACACCTATAAATCTGAACCCCGAGGTAGGGTGTACGTACAGCAGCTCTGAAGCTGGCTGCCAGGATTCTGGATCTCTTGGGGGAAACAGGGAGACATGGATTCCAATTCCTGCCAGGCTGCCGACTTGAGGCGTGACCTCAGGCGAGGATTTTAATCTGAGTCAGCTGTTTCATCCGCAAAATAGGAGACTGGGGGTGTGTGGCGGCTGGCACACGGCGGGTGGCCTTTCCGAGAGCGTCCCCACCCCCACTACGAAAGGTCACGGTGCCCTGGCTCTGCAGCTGGGTCCCTCCGGGACTGCCCTCTCGCGCTACCGGGTCCGGAACGGACTGCCTGGAGCCCAGCAGTTCGCGTTCGCCTACCCGCTCGCGACCTACCTACTCACGCGGTCAGCCGCGGACTCCAAGCCGGATGGGTCTTCTTGCTGGGCGCCGCCATCTTGGCCCAGAGAGCGTCCGGGTCAGGGGCCGCAAGGGAGGCAGCAAATCAAGAAAGGCGGTGTAATAGGTCCCGCCCACAACGCGAGAAGCGCCAATAGGAAGGCGAAAGGACCTTGGGCCAGGCCCCACCTCTAACGAGGTAAGACGCACTCCAGGCCTGGGAACCTTGAAATGGCCCGGGAGGCTGGACTTGGGATGTCTATGAATCCAGCAGCGCGGCTGAAATGAGAAAATGAATTATTAAAGGTTAAAGGGGGGCGGCAAGGTGGCTCATGCCTGTAATCCCAGCACTTTGGGAGGCCAGGAGTTCGAGACCAGCCTGGGCAATATAGCGAGACCCTTTATCTGCAAAAAATTTAAAAATTAACTGGGCATGATGGCGCCTGCTTGTAGTCCCAGCTATTCGGGAGGCTGAAGCGGGAGGATCGCTTGAGCCCTGGAGGTTGAGGATACAGCAAGCCAGGATTGCACCACTGCTCTCCAGCGTGGGCAACAGAGTAAGACCCTGTTTCTAAAAATAGTAATAATAAATAGGGCCAGGCACGTTGGTTCACGCCTGCAATCCCAGCACTTTGGGAGGCTGAGGCAGGCGGGTCACCTGAGGTCAGGAGTTCGAGACAAGCCTGACCAACATGCTGAAACCCCGTCTCTATTAAAAATACAAAGTTAGCAGCGAATGGTGGTGGGTGCCTGTAATCCCAGCTACTTGGGAGGCTGAGGCAGGAGAATCGCTTGAACCTGGGAGATGGAGGTTGCAGTGAGCCAAGATCACGCCACTGCACTCCAACCTCGGAGACAGAGTGAAACTCCGTCTCAAAAAATAAAATAAATAATAAAAATTAGCAGGGCGTGGTGGTGTGCTCCTGTGATCCCAGCTACTCTGGAGGCTGAGGCACAAGAATTGCTTGAACCCAGGAAGTGGAGGTTGCAGTGAGCCAAAATTGCGCCACTGCACTCCAGCCTGGGCGACACAGTGAGACTCTGTCTCAATAAATAAATAAATAAATAGGATGGCCTCAATGAGATGGCCTTTGAGTAAAGGCCTGGAGGAAGTGAGTGAGTCATCTGGATATCTGGGGAACAGTTTTGGCACTAGGAACGGCAAAGACTCTGTGTGGTTAGAGTGGAGTAACTGAGGAAGAAATGTGATAAAACAAGATGAGAATGAGTAGTGGGGGCTCCTGGTCTCCCCCAGAAAAAGATTTCAGCTGTTAATAACTAAGATGGATAAGCACACACATAGGGGTATTGGCAATAGCAATGGCCCCAGGGAAGGAAGGTTATCTGCCCTCATAATACCATTTCTGCAGTCCCTCAGCCTCTGTGGCAAAGCGAGCTGGCATGGGGGCTAGGATGCAAGAACCTACCCTTCAGACGCCTCAAGGACTCTGCGCAGTCGCAGCACATCTGCCTCATCAGAACTCCTGTGATTGGACGATCTCAGAAGACCTGTAGCCAATCAGCTGCTTGGCTGGAGCACTTCTCCCTGGCAAGTTGACAGGCACGTGGGGAGCGACTGGGAGTGCTACTGCCCTCTGCCAGACTCCTAAAGCTACAAACAGGCAGTCAGCTCTGCTTAGCCGGGGAGTGGGTAAGATGATGGAGTTGCTGACCTCTGTGGCCTTCAGAGTTCCTGGTGTCCTTCTCTTGAGGCGGTCATAGCTCTTGTTTTTTTTTTTTGTTTTTTTTTTTAAAGACAGGGTTTCACCATGTTGGTCAGGCTGGTCTTGAACTCCCGACCTCAGGTGATCTGCCCGCCTTGGCCTCCAAAGTGCTTGGATTACAGGCATGAGCCACCACGCCCGGCCAGCTCTTTTTTTTGTTTTTAATTTATTCTTCTAGAATTAGTCTTATTATTATTTATTTATTTATTTATTTATTTATTTATTGGAGATGGAGTCTAACTCTGTCACCCAGGTTAGAGTGCAGTGGTGCAATCCCGGCTCACTGCGACTTCTACCTCCTGGGTTCAAGCAATTCTGCTTCATCCTCCCGAGTAGCTGGGATTACAGGCACGCACTACCACCCCTGGCTAATTTTTGTATTTTTAGTAGAGACGGAGTTTCATCGTGTTGCCCAGGCTGTTCTCAAACTCTTGGGCTCAAGTGATCCTCTTGCTTCAGCCTCCCAAAGGGCTGGGATTACAGGCATTAGCCACCATGCCCAATCATTATTATTATTATTTTTTTTTTTTTTCTGAGACGGAGTCTTGCTTTGTTGCCCAGGCTGGAGTGCAGTGGCACAATCTCGGCTCACTGCAACCTCTGTCTCCCGGGTTCAAGAGATTCTGCTGCCTCAGCCTCCTGAGTAGCTGAGATTACAGGCACACGCCACCACGCCCAGCTAATTTTTATGTTCTTAGTAGAGATGGGGTTTCACCATGTTGGCCAGGCTGGTCTCAAACTCTTGACTTCATGATCCGTCCACCTCGGCCTCCCAAAGTGTTGGGATTACAGGTGTGAGCCACCATGCCCAGCTATTATTATTATTTTAAAATAGAAATGGGGTCTCACTATGTTACCAAGGTTTGTCTCAAACTCTTGGGGTCGGCCGGGCGTGGTGGCTCACGCCTGTAATCCAGGCACTTTGGAGGCCAAGGCCGGCAGATCACCTGAGGTCGGGAGTTAAAGACCAGCCTGACCAACATGGTGAAACCCCGTCTTTAAAAAATAATAATAAAAAAAATTTTTAAATTTAAATTAAAAAAAAAAAACCTCTTGGGGTCCATCAATCCCCTGTCTTGGCCTTCTAAAGTGCTGGGATTACAGGCATTAGCCACCACACCAGGCCGGTAGTCTTTTTAAAATCAAGTATGGCCGGGCACGGTGGCTCACGCCTATAATCCCACCACTTTGGAAGGCTGAGGCGGGTGGATCATGAGGTCAAGAGATCGAGACCATCCTGGCCAACATGGTAAAACCCCGTGTCTACTTAAAAAATACAAAAATTAGCTGGGCATGGTAGCACACGCCTGTAGTCCCAGCTACTCAGGAGGCTGAGGCAGGAGAATTGCTTCAATGCAGGAGGTGGAGGTTGCAATGAGCCGTGATTGCTCCACTGCACTCCAGCCTGGCGCCTGGCAACAGAGCAAGACTCTGTCTCAAAAAAAAAAAAAAAAGGAAAAAAAAACAAGTATGGGGCCGGCCACGGTGGCTCACGCCTGTAATCCCAGCACTTTGGGAGGCCAAGGCGGGTGGATCACAAGGACAGGAGATTGAGACCATCCTGGCCAACATGGTGAAACCCCATCTCTACTAAAATACAAAAAAAATTAGCTGGGTGTGGTGGCAGGTGCCTATAATCCCAGCTACTTGGGAGACTGAGGCAGGGGAATTGAACCCAGGCAGCAGAGGTTGCAGTGAGCCGAGACTGTGCCACTGCACTCCAACTGGGTGACAGAGCAAGACTCCATCTCAAAATAAAACAAAAATCAAGTATGTACATATTTTATGTACTGTATGTATTAACACAGAGCACCCTACTATATGTGAGGCCCTGGTATAGAGTCTTTAACATACAGACCTAGAGAGAACCCTATAAAAAAATAGCAGCTTCACTTGTGGAAGATCCTGGCAGACACCACCTTAACCAAGGGACCAACATTAATATCACCAGCAATGAGTCATGGTGATATCATGAAGCCCTTCGTATGACCCACTTAGAAGGGTACATCATCACCTCTATGGTATTCTTACTGGTAATGCAAACACCTCAGTTTATTCAAGACAAACCAATCTGAAAGACATCTACAAAATAACTGACCAGCACTCTTCAAAAGTGTCAAGGTCCTGAAAGACCCAGGGACTATTACAGACGAGGAATATAAGGAGATGTGACAATTAAATGCAATGAGGGCGAGGCACAGTGGCATGCCTGTAGTCCCAGCTATTTAGAAGGCTGAAGCAGGAGGATCGCTTGAGCCCAGGAGTTCGAGTCCAGCCTGGGCAACATAGTGAGACCTCATCTCCAAGAAAAAAATAACTAATAATTAAATTGTAATGAAGGATCTTGGACTGGATTCTGGAACAGAAAAAAGACATAAGTGGAAAAACTGAAGAAATCTGAATCAAGTCTGTAGCTTATTAGTAGTATTGTAGCAAAATTAATGTCTTAATTTTGATAAATGTACCATGGTTATATAAGATGTTAACATTGGGGCAGCTGGGTGAAGTGTATATGGGAACTCTCTCTACTATTTTGCAACTTTTCTGTAAGTCTAAAGTTATCTCAGGCTGGGTGTGGTGGCTCACAACTGTAACCCCATCATTTTGGAAGGCTAGGTGGGAGGATCACTTAAGCCCAGGAGTTTGAGATCGCCTGGGCAACATAGGGAGACTCCATCTCAACAACAACAATAACACAACAACAAAATTAGCTAGACACGGAGGCATCTGCCTGTAGTCCCAGCTACTCAGAAGCCTGAGGCAGGAGAATCCCTTGAGCCTGGGAGGTCCAGGGTGCAATGAGCTGTGATTGTGCCACTGCACTCCAGCCTGGGCGACAGAGTGAAACCCTGTGCCAATAAATAAATAAAATTATCTCAAAAAGTTAAAAACAAATAAACCTAAGAAGCAGGCAGTACTTTTTTTTTCATTTACTTATTTTTCAGAAGCAGGCACTATTGATACAACCATTTTCCAGAGGAGGAAATTGAGGCACAGTGAGGTAAGACACCTTTCCAAGGTCATACAGCCAGGACACACAAAGACATGTCTCAAACCCACAGAATATAGATTTGGAGTCTCCACTCTTTTTTTTTTCTTTCTTTTTTTTTTCTTTTCTTTTTTTTTTTTTTTAGATGAAGTTTCACTCTTGTTGCCCAGACTGGGGTGCAATGGCACAATCTTGGCTCACCGCAACCTCCGCCTCCCAGGTTTAAGTGACTCTCCTGCCTCAGCCTCCCAAGTAGCCAGGATTACAGGCATGTGCCACCATGCCTGGCTAATTTTGTATTTTTAGTAGAGACAGGGTTTCTCCATGTAGGTCAGGTTGGTCTCGAACTCCCAACCTCAGTTGATCTGCCCACCTTGGCCTCCCAAAGTGGCTGGATTACAGGTATGAGCCACCACACCCAGCCCTTTTTTTTTTTTTCAGATGAGTTTCACTCCTGACCTCAGGTGATTTGCCTGCCTTGGCCTCTGAGGGATTACAGGTGTAATCCCCTGTTGGGATTACAGGCATGAACCACTGCTCCTGGCCATGCCACTGCATCTTAGTCTGGGTAAAAAAAGAAAAGGAAAGAATGCTTGACAACATGCAGTGCAGGGGAGGCTGTGGGAACATTGTTGATGAGTGTGGGCAATTTGTTGATAGTTTTCCAAATGACAAATGTCCTTACCTTCTGAACAAGCATATTCTCTATTTTAGAATATTCCTCAGAAGTACAAGTGTAGGTGTGAAGAATGACATATGTGCAGGAACATTTATTGCAGTGGCCTTGTCATAATAAATCACTGTATAAATCACATCAACTGAGGACGAGGGAGATAGACAAAGCTGAAGTCAAAACATGTAGCATGTTGTTTCAATTAAATGAAGACACTGTAGTGCTGTGCTTAAGAGTGGGGACTCTGGCCGGGCGCGGTAGCTCAGGCCTGTAATCCCAGCACTTTGGGAGGCTGAGGCAGGAGGATTGCTTGAACCGGAGAGGCAGAGGTTGCAGTGAGCCGAGATTGTGCCTCTGCACTCCAGCCTGGGTAACAGAGGGAGACTGTCTCCAAAAAAACAAATACAGTGACATGATCATAGCTCACTGCAATCTCCAACTTCTAGGCTCAAGCAATCCTGCCCTGGCCTCCCAAAGTGCACTTTTTTTAAAAAAAGTTTTTTTTTTTGGTAGAGGTGGAGCTTCCCCATTTCACCCAGGCTGGTCTTGAACTCCTGGACTCAAGCAATCTGCCCATCTCGGCCTCCCAAAGTGCTGGAATTACAGGCATCAGCCACCACACCCAGCTAGGTGTGAGTTTTAAACGGTTCTGAGCATCAGGAAGGTTTTAGGGGCTTCCCTAAAGTTGAGGAGAGACATGGCTTTCCTTTCATGACTTTCCTAGACTTCGGGAAACCCTGCCTCTTACAAGATCCCACACTTCTCATTTAGATGGTAAACTGAGGCACAGAGGGGCTAGAGCCTGGAAAATGCCAAAAAGGAGTGAATAAGGGATGACACTCAGGCAGTCAGTGATGGGGATGTCTACTGGGACTGGGGCCTCGATGTAGGATCAGACCCCTCTAATGCCTCTACCCCCATCTACCAGAGAGACACACACAATGCAGCGACAGCGACATGAAGAGAAACAGAGTGACTCAAAAGACCGAGAACAGAAACAAACACAGAGACAAAGGCAGAGACCGAAAAAGGCTCGACGACCCAGAGACGGAAATACAGAGACACAGACCTACAGTCAGAGGGATAAGGCAGTCCCAGAAAGGGCTGTCCCCTGGGGGGACCCGGGGCTGCCCTGTTGCGGGGAGCGCCAAGAGCTCCCCCACCCCGCCCCGTCGTGCCTGGGCCGTGACTTCAGAGCCCGTGCAGATTCTATAAATGGCCAGGAGGCCGCGGGCCGGGGGGCGGGGCCGAGTGAGTCATCGCGTGACGTAATCGTCGTCTGGCCCTCGCCAGGCCCCGCCCCCGCTCCTCCCTGGCCGCCAGGGGGCGCCGGCCGCAGGTCCTCACATGGGCAGAGCGAGGGCCGCTCAGCTTGGGTGGGGTCCAGGAATCTGTGGTTTCGAATCCAGCCCCTGCCACTGTCTAGCTGTGTGACCTGGCCATTCGGCTTCACCTCTCTGTGCCTCGGATATACTCACCTCATAGGGCTGTGCTGAGGAATGAGTTAACAGACTCAAAGCGCTTAGTACATAGCAGGTGCTAATTATTAGCTCATTTTACGTACTTCCTATTTTTTCTTCCTTCCCTCGTACTTTCCTTTCTTCCCTTTTCTTTCTTTCTTTTAGTAATTTACTGCCATTTTCTTTTTTTTATTTAATAGAGACGAGGTCTTGCTATGTTGCCTAAGCTGGATGCGAATTTTCGGGCTCAAGTGATCCTCCCACCTTGGCCTCTTACGTATTTTTGTGTATGTTCAACATATCACGACATGCCATCAACTACCACATTGCCTTAGCTCAGTGGTTCGCAAATAGGGGTGATCTGCTTGTACCCCAACCCCAACCAGGGGACATTTGGCAATGTGTGTAGACGTTTCTTTTTTAAACCTTTCTTTCTTTCTCTCTTTTTTGTTTTTGTTTTTGTTTTAAGGAGCGGAAAGTTTAACAGGCAAGCAAGAAAAAAAGAAGAAAAAGGCTCCCCTGTACAGAGGGAGTGGGGCTCCAAACA
Source organism: Cacajao melanocephalus (assembly GCA_963573385.1). NCBI lineage: Eukaryota > Metazoa > Chordata > Mammalia > Primates > Pitheciidae > Cacajao > Cacajao melanocephalus. The sequence goes on from CAUYLG010043893.1 coordinate 15,951, forward strand.
GACAAACCCCCTTTTTTTGTGTGTGTGTGAGACGAAGTCTTGCTCTGTTGCTCACTGAAGTGGCCATCTTGGCTCACTGCAACCTCTGTCTCCCGGATTCAAACTATTCTCCTGCCTCAGCCTCCTGAGTAGCTGGGACTGCAGGTGCGCACCACCACACCCGGCTAATTTTTGTATTTTAGTAGAGACGGGGTTTCACCATGGCCAGGATGGTCTCGATCTCCTGACCTTGTGATCTGCCTGCTTTGGCCTCCCAAAGTGCTGGGATTACAGGCGTGAGCCACCGAGCCCAGCCAATTTTCCTTTTTTAGAGACTATGGTCTTGCTATGTTGGTGAAATTCCTGGGCTCAAGCAATCCTCCCACCTCAGCCTCCTTAGTAGCTGGGACTACAGGCTCCTGCCACCTTGCCCCAACATTTCTGTTTGTTAGAACTAAGAAGGTGCTGCTGGTATACGGCAGGTAGAGGCCAGGGATGCTGCTTGAAGTCCTACAATGAATGCCTAGGACAGCCCCCGACCATGAGGAATTATCCAGCCTCAACTATCAACAGCACAGAGGTTTTGAAACCCCACCTTAGCCTCATAGTTGAGGTTCATGGAGCATGGTCTCAAATTGTCCTCTGCCCCTGGCCTGCTGTGTGACACTGGAAAAGTGATTCCAAGCCCCTGTGCCTCAGTTTCCTCACCTGTAAGTAAATTATTTGTATTAATAATAACAGTGTTGGCTGGGCACAGTGGCTCATGTCTGTAATCCCAGCACTTTGGGAGGCCGAGGTGGGTGGATCATGTGAGATCAGGAGTTCAAGAACAGCCTGGCTAACATGGCAAAACTCCATCTCTACTTAAAATACAAAAATTAGCCAGGCATGGTGGCAGGTGCCTGTAATCCCAGCTATTTGGGAGGCTGATGCAGGAGAATTGCTTGAACCCCGGAGGTAGAGGTTGCAGTGAGCTGAGACCGTGCCACTGCATTCCAGTCTGGGGACTCTGTCTCCAAATAATAATAATAATAACAGTGTCCACCTCTGAGGGTGTCATGAGAATTGTGTGGATATTTGTACCGAGCTTGGAACATGGCCTGACATAGGGCTGTAGTTATCTGGCTTATTGCAGCCATGCCATTAGCATGTAACCGATAAACTGCATGTCCTTAACATGTCATTAGCATGTGGCAGGTTGCAGACATGTCATCCAAGTGTCACAAACATGGCCTTGACACATGTGGCATGATGTGGGCATAGCGTCCACCTCTGTAGTCCAGGGGTGACATCTGGCTAGGTAGGGCTGCTTGACAGGGACATAGTTCATGGCCTGGGGCTTGCCAACAAAGTCACCCTGTGGTTCAGGTGACACACAAGTGGATGGCAGGGGGTGAGACCCAGGATCTGTGCTCCCCCAGGTCCTTATGAGGGGCTGGAGAGGACAGAACTGGGGTGCTGGATCCTAAACAGAAAGAATGCTATGTGCTGGGCATGATGCCTCATGCCCATAATTCCAGTGTTGTGGGAGGCCAAGGCAGGTGGATTGCTTGAGCCCAGGAATCTGGGACCAGCCTGGGCAACAGAGCAAGACCCCATCTCCAAAAAAAAATTAGCCAGGTTGGTGGCACAAGTCTGTAATTCTAACTACTTGGGAGGGCTGAGGTGGGAGGATCACTTGAGCCTAGGAGGTCAAGGCTACGATGAGCTGTGATTGTGCCACTGCACTCCAGTTCAGGGGCAGAGTGAAACCTTGCCTTAAAAAAAAAAAAAGGCTGCCGGGTGCGGTGGCATGTGCCTGTAGTCCCAGCTACGTGGGAGGCTGAGGCAGAAGAATCGCTTGAACCTGGGAGGTGGAGGTTACGGTGAGCCAAGACTGTGCCATTGCACTCCAGCCTGGGCAACAAGACTGAAATTTTGTCTCATAAAAAAAAAAAAGAAGAAGAAGGCTGTGGCCTGAGTCCTTCTGCTGTGCCCGGCACTGTGCTGGGCATGTCAGAGGCATATTTCTTTTGATCTTTACAACTCTTCCATGAGGCAGGCACTATCATTAGCCCATTTTACAGATGTGGCCATAGAGGCCCAGAGAGGACAAGGGGCTTGCCTAAGACTATAGACTGTTGGTATCTGGAGGTAAACCCAGGATGATGCTCAGTAAACTACTGTGGGATTCAGTTGTGCCTCAAGACTACAGAGAGATAAAGAGAGATGACCTCAGAGACAGAGACTCAGAGACCCAGCCAGAGGCCCAGTGGACAGTGGGAGGGGTGGGTGGAAGAAGGCTGGTCTCTGTCTGACCAAGCCCCCCCAGAATAACGCAGGCTGCCCCCCTAGGTGGAAACAATGACACAACCAGCTCCCAATACCAAGGGCCTGACATCACAAGTGGGGGGAGGCAGCCGAAGTGAGGGGTGCCCCGCCCCTGGGCAGGCCCCTGCAGCCAATGGAACGGCCTTGGAAGAGGCCCGGGCCGCCTCCAGAGCTTCAAAAACGTGCGAGGAGGGAAGAGGGTGCAAACGGAGCTTCAGCTGCTGCTGCGGTCCTCAGCGTCAGTGCTGCCACTGCCCGCCGCCAGAGCCCATCGGCCAGCATGTCCTCTGCTCACTTCAACCGAGGCCCTGCCTACGGGCTGTCAGCTGAGGTTAAGAACAAGGTATGGCTGGGGGGCCTCCCTGGCCTGGCCCACATGTCCTGCCAGGCCAGAGCCCCGTACTTGGGGTCCCTTGAACCCCCTCCTGCCTATCCCACGTGACTTGGAAACTGAGAGGGGGGAAAAGTGATATGGGATAGGGGCTGCCTATCTCTCCCCCTGAACATCCCAGAGCCCCCAGCTATGGTTGGGGGTGCAATGGGGGGGCACACAGCCACACATAAACAGAGGGGGTCAGTCCATGGCAAAGATACCCACCTCATCAGTCTTCTGTTAACCTTTCGTGTTCTTCGGGGGAACAACATGGGGGAAGACTTGTGGATTTCCCCATGCCCCCTTAGCCTGAAAATAAATTAGGGAGCACTTGAGAGCTGGGATTCCCGGGAAGTGAAGCCCGGAAAGGGTAAGAGATCTTGAAGGCAGAGGGGGACGGTGGAGGGCAGGAAGCGGGCATCAGAAGTGCTCAGGGGTCTCCTAACTGTGGAGCTAGGAAGATACCTCGACATCACCTTCATGCTATGGAGGGATAAACTGAGGGTAGGAGAGGAGAGGCAAATAGCTGGGGTCCCAGGTAAAGCAGGTACAGCACTCCGACCCTGGACTCACCCCCCACACGCCAGGATGGGGTCAGCTTCTCCCGGCGGGGTAGGGGGAGAACTTGAAGTTTCCAGCACACTGGAATCGTCCCAACAGCACTGCCGAAGGAGGAGTTCCTGCCCCATTTGACAGAGGGGAACACTGAGGCTCAGGGTGGCTTTTCCCAGGGTCTCATGGTGAGGAAGTCGGGGGCTGGGTTGGAACCTGGGTCGGGGGATCCTCGGGGTTGGAGGAGGGGGCTGGTGGGGGGCGGGTCCTGGGGCGGGAGACAGATCCCAGCGCCGCCCTCCTCCCCCCAGCGCCGGCCCCAGATCCGCGCAGAGCCGCCGCGCCTTATAAGGCGGCCTTGGGGAGCCCGGGACACGCTATATAAGGGCCGGTTTGCTTTATAAAGCCGGGCTGGTGGCGTGTGGGGCGGCAGGGCCGGGGCCAGGTGAGGGGGCCGCCCCTCCCACCTCCCCCCACCCCCTCGGGAGAAGAAGGGGCAGCCCGGTCCCCTAGGGGCTGGGAGCCTGGCTGGGCTGGGACGGAGAGTTCTGGATAAATGGGAGTGGGGGCGGGGGGCCCAGTGGAGAGAGGGAAAAGCAGGGGGAGAGGCAGACAGAGATACTGGGAGCCTGAGACACCCTAGGGACAGACGGGGGGAGGGCGAGCCGGGAGTCAGATAAGCCCTAGACAGGGATGGAGGGGCCGAGAGGAGACACAGAGCCCCAGCGCCACCTCAGGCAGGAAACCTGGAGACAGAAGACCTGGAGAGGCTGAGATGCGAGACCCAGGAGTCCCACCCCTGGCCAGACAGGATCTAGCCACCCAGAGAGATGGGGACCTCAAGAATGGGCCAAGGAAAGACAGAACTGGGAAGAGGGAGACAGAGGAGTCGGGCGGAGGGATAAGAGGGAGAGAGAGACACAGACGTGCAAGGGGTGGGGGTTAAGACAGAGGCAAACCCCCACCCCTAACCAGAGACAGAGCCCTGGAGCTGAAGACCTGGGGGACATGGAGAGACAGAGGTGTATGACGAGCACTCTTCTGCAAGCCAGCACCCAGGGGCACCTCCGTAGACCTCCTTCTCCCCTTCATGAGGTGCCCCCTCTTCCAACAGGGGGCGCAGAGGGGGCAGGACTAGAGGAAAAGAAGCCCCAAGTTTGGACTGGACGGAAAACCAGGGGGCAGGGCGCCACCTCTCTAGCTCAGAGGATCCAGCTCCCCACACCCCATCCCTCATCTCATTCACTGATGCCAAACCTCAGAATGCCCGGAATGGCCCCCTGGGCAGGTGCCACCTTGGCCCTGGCTCTCAGCCCTCCCTAGCCCCCCCACCAACTATGGATCTGGGGCAAAATTACCTTAGTTGGGAAGGACCAGGGAGATCAGGCTCTAGGAGGCTCAGATAGGACCCAGGGAGCCCAGGCCGCCCCACTGCATCCTCACCCCTTTCTCTGTGCCCCCTGACCCCCACCACCCCAGCTGGCCCAGAAGTACGACCATCAGCGGGAGCAGGAGCTGAGAGAGTGGATCGAGGGGGTGACGGGCCGTCGCATCGGCAACAACTTCATGGACGGCCTCAAAGATGGCATTATTCTTTGCGAGTGAGTGAGGCTCTGAAAGCCCAGACCCTGCACCCCCACCTAAGTGTGGGCAGCCCCTCAACCCCCAAAACAACCATGATTCTGGAACTGAGTTGAACACTTTCTGTCAGTTACCTTTGGGATGGCCAGTCATCACTGCACCCATTTAACAGGCATAGAAAACTGAGGCTCAGTTAGGTGAAATACATTGCCCCAAGTCCCACACTGTTTCAAGGGAAATGACTCCGGAATCTTAACCACCATGCTATGCAGGAGTAGGCCCATCTATGGCTGCCAGAGTCCCCAGAAAGAGCAGTCACAGCTAAAAAGCAGCAGGCAACAGCTGCTCACGGCTGGCTCAGTGACCCAAGGAGAGAGGTATGGCAATAATTAAAGTAGGCCCTGGTTTTCTTTCTGGTTTTTGTTTTGTTTTGTTTTTTGAGATAGAGTCTTGTTCTATTGCACAGGCTGGAGTGCAGTGGCACCATTTCAGCTACTGCAACCTCCGCCTCTCAGGTTAAGTGATTCTCCTGCCTCAGCCTCCCCAATAGCTGGGATTATAGGCATGTGCCACCATGCCCAGCTAGTTTTTGTGTGTTTTTTTTTTTAGTAGAGACAGGCTGATCTCGAACTCCTGACCTCAAGTGATCCATTTGCCTCAGCCTCCCAAAGTTCTGAGATTACACGCTTGAGCCACCTCGCCCGACCGTTTTTTTTTTTCCAGATAGACCTTGCTCTGCTGCCCAGGCTGGAGTGCAATGATGCGATCTCGGCTCACTGCAACCTCTGCCTTCCAGGTTCAAGCGATTCTCGTGCCTCAGCCTCCTGAGCAGCTGGGATTACAGACGCACCAACCACCTCACCCAGCTAACTTTTGTATTTTTAGTAGAGACAGGATTTTGCCATGTTGGCCTGGTTGGTCTCAAACTCCTGACCTCAAGTGATTCGCCCACCTTAGCCTCCCAAAGTGCTGAGATTACAGGCGTGAGCCACTGCGCCTGGCTGGCTCTGGTTTTCTCCTTGCCTCAGAACCTCATTGCTGAGGGAAGTGAAAACCCTCACAGCTCCCAAGCCCCAATTCTACTGCAATCCTAATGCATGGCTGCGCCCTAAACCCAGCAGGGTCCTAAACCCAGCCTGGGCCCTATCTGCATTTGAGTCTGACGCGGGGTGGAGTGACTGTGAGTGCTCTCAGGAAGACTTTGAAGGTACAGCCTCATCAAGTCCTAGATGCCGAGAAGGAGGGGTGGGGGGGTTACCTTGTTCCATTTCCATCCACTAGAACAAGGAATTGGCGGGTGGTGAGGTGGGCACGCTGATGTCTCAGCTCAGACAGAGGACTGCTCAGATGTCAAACAGTGCAGTCCCAGCCTGGATAACATAGTAAGATCCCACCTCTACAAAAAAATTTTTGTTGTGATTAGCCTGGCATGGGTGCATGCGCCTGTGGTCCCAGCTACTCAGGAGGCTGAGGCGGAAGGATCACTTGAGTCCTGGAGGTCAAGGCTGCAGTGAGCTATCATTGCACCACTGCACTCCAGCCTGGGTGACAGTGAAACCCTGTCTCAAAAAAAAAAAAAAATGAAAATGTAGTACAGTCGCCCACCCACTCAGTAATTCAGTCATTCATTCATGCAAGAAGTATTTTTGCTTCTAGGCTCTGGTCTAGGGACTAGGAACAGTGAACAGAACAGACTCAACTCAGAGCTCAAGGACTTTTAGTCCTAGTTGAGGAGATCAATCAAATAGTTGATCAAATAATCACAGACTTGCCTATGGTTTTAAGTGTCCTGGGGAAACCCCAAGTGGGAAAGGAAGATGGGAGGGCCAGGTGTGCGTGTGGCGGGTGGAGAGGCTGCAGTTTCCTAGAGAGTGGTCTAGAGACCAGGCACGGTGGCTCACGCCTGTAATCGCAGCACTTTGAGAGGCCAAGGCAGGTGGATCACCTGAGGTCAGGAGTTCAAGACCAGCCTGACCAACATGGTGAAACCCCATCTCTACTAAAAGCACAAAATTAGCCAGGCGTGGCGGCACATGCCTGTAGTCCCAGCTACTTGGGAGGCTGAGGCAGGAGAATTGCTTGAACCTGGGAGGCGGAGGTTGCAGTGAGATGAGATTGTGCCATTGCACTCCAGCCTGGGCAACAAGAGCGAAACTCCATCTCAAAAAAAAAAAAAAAAAAAGGAGAGAGAGAGCCATCTGAGAGGCCTGTGTGAAGAGGTGACATTTGAACAGAACCTTGGATGAAGTGAGGGAGGGCTCAGGGGACCTGGGAGAAGAGTAAGGAAAGCAGAGGGGGCAGCCAGTGCAAAGGCCTGAGGTAGGAACGTGCTTGGGGTGTTCAAGAAACAAGGAGGAGGCTGGCATGACGAGCACCAAATGATTGAGTGGACGTGGAGATGAAGTCACAGAGTGAACTGAGAATCAGACGGTGGAGAACCTTTTATTTCATGTATTTATTTACTTAGAGACAGCGTCTTGCTCTGTTGCCCAGGCTGGAGTACAGTGGTGCAGTCACAGCTCACCACAGCCTCAACTTCCCAGGCTCAATTGATCCTTCTACCCCAGCCTCTTCAGCGCAGCCTCCTCAGTAGCTGGACTAGAGGTGCACTTCACCACGCCCAGTGAAGTTTTGTTTTTGTTTTTGTTTTCTTTTGTAGAGACGCGGGTCTCACCATGTTGCCCAGGCTGATCTCAAACTCCTGGGCTCAAGCCATCCTCCTGTCTTGGCCTCCCAAAGCACTGGGATTACAGGCGTGAGCCACTGCGTCCAGTTTACAGAGGGCCTTTTAGTCATAGAGAGGAATTAAGATTTCATTCTGAAGGCAATGGGAGGCTACTGGAGGATTTGGAACTGGAGGGTAAATTGAATTGTTTTAGAAAGGCCATTCTGGGCCGGGTGTGGTGGCTCTCGACTATAATCCCTGCACTTTGGGAGGCCAAGGCAGGTGTATCACTTGAGGTTGGGAGTTTGAAACTAGCCTGATCAACATGATGAAACCCCATCTCTACTAAAAATACAAAAAAAAAATAGCTGGGCATGGTGGTGGGCGCTGTAATCCCAACTACTTGGGAGGCTGAGGCAGGAGAATTGCTTGAACCCAGCAGGTGGAGGTTGCAGTGAGCCAGGATCACGCCACTGCACTCCAGCCTGGGTGACAGATTGAGACTCCATCTCAAAATTTAAAAAGTGTCATTCTGTCTGCTGGATGAAGAAGGGTCTGCTGTAGGGGATGAGGTAGAAGTTGGTACCCCATTACAAGAGCCCAGGAAACAGACTATGGTGGCTCAGACCCAGGAGGAGATGGCGGGGAGCAGTGGGTGGGCTTCTGGACTTATTAAAAGGCAGAGGGGAGGCCCAGTGCAGGTGGAGGGACTGAATATGAGGCTGAGAGAAGGAGAAATAGGGAGCCAGGTGCAGTGGCTCACATCTGTAATCCCAGCACTTTGGGAGGCCAAGGTGTGTGGATCTCCTGAGGTTGGGAGTTCGAGACCAGCCTGACCAACATGGAGAAACCTCGTCTCTACTTAAAAAAAAATACAAATTTAGCTGGCTGTGGTGGCGCATGCCTGTAATCCCAGCTACTCAGGAGGCTGAGGCAGGAGAATCGCTTGAACCCGGGAGGCGGAGGTTTCGATGAGCCGAGATTGCGCCACTGCACTCCAGCCTGGGCAACAAGAGCAAAACTCCATCTCAATAAATAAATAAATAAAATAAGGAGAAAGTGGGAGTTGGGGGCAAGTCCGAGGGCTCTGGCTGAGCACCTAGAAGCGGGCATTGCTAGGCAGGGAAGGTGGAGAGAGAGGGAGTCTGGAGGGGGAAGCTGAGTGTCGGGAGTCTGGAGCAGGGTGAGTTTGGTTTGAGACACCCAGACACCCACGGAGGGAGCTGGATGAGACCACGAGAAACCCAGGCTGCAGGGAGATGAGGGAGTTGCTGGCATATAGAGGCACTTAAAGTCAACAGACTGAATGAGGCCATGCGTTGTAGCTCATGCCTGTAATCCTAGTACTTTGGGAGGCCGAGGCAAGAGGATCACTTGAGCCCAGGAGTTCCAGAGCAGCTTGGGCAATACAGTGAAACCCCATCTTTACAAAAACAAAAAAAAAGATAGACCGGTGTGGTGGTGCACACCTGTGATCCCCGCTACTTGGAAGGCTGAGGTGGGATGATCGCTGGAGCCTGGGAAGTTTCGGCTGCTGCAGTGGGCTGTGATTGCAACACTGCACTTTAGCCTGGGCGACAGAGCCAGACCCTGAACCAGAAAGAAAAAAAAAAAAAAGACTGGACGAGATCATTAAAGGGGTCAGAGAAGAGGCCCCTGTGGGCTCCCTCCTGTCTACAGGAGAAAAGGATGCTGAGACACTGGAGGGTAACATGAATTGTTTTAAAAAAGGCCATTCTGGGCCGGGCACAGTGGCTCAAGCCTATAATCCCAGCACTTTGGGAGGCCAAGGCAGGCATATCACTTCAGGTCAGGAGTTCGAAACCAGCCTGACTGACATGGTGAAACCACATCTCTACTAAAAATACAAAAAAATTAACCAGGCAGTGAGGCTTGGGAAATCTCGGAGACTCGGACACACCTTGGATGAGGAGGCTTTTTGACTGGGACCTGAGTCTAGCTCCCTGGCATTGGTGCCCCATTTGTATGTGTGCTTGGGTGGTTTGGAGGGGCTGCAGCTGAGAGCTGACAGCAGGGAGAAGTGATGCTAGGGCATGGCATGGCCCCTTGTGGTCATCCTGACACTATCCCCCCCCCGCTGGGCTGGGCTGGGTAGGGAGTAGGGGGACACCTTTCTTACCCCCTCCCCACCCTTCTCAGATTCATCAATAAGCTTCAGCCAGGCTCTGTGAAGAAGATCAATGAATCAACCCAAAATTGGCACCAGGTGAGCCCAGACCCAATCTCTTCCATCCTTGCCCACAACACCTCAGACCTCCACCCGCCCCCCAGTGACCATCGCCTGCCCCCCTCTAGCTGGAGAACATCGGCAACTTCATCAAAGCCATCACCAAGTACGGAGTGAAGCCCCATGACATCTTTGAGGCCAATGACCTGTTTGAGAACACCAACCATACACAGGTGCAGTCCACCCTCCTGGCCCTGGCCAGCATGGTGAGTGTGGGTGCAGGCTGGGCAGGGGGCGGTGGGCGGCCTGGGCTGGGATGCACATGTGGCCACTTGTGCCCCTGAGCTCAGTGTGGCCCGGGCATGGTGGCTTATGCCTGTAATCCCAGCACTTTGGGAGGCCGAGGAGGGCAGATCGCTTAAGGTCAGGAGTTCGAGACCAGCCTGGCAACATGCTGAAACCCCATCTCTGTTAAAAATACAAAAATTAGCTGGGCATGGTGGCACATGTCTGTAATCCCAGCTACTCAGGAGGATGAGACAGGAGAATCGCTTGAACCCAGGAGGCGGCGGCTGCAGTGAGCCGAGATCACGCCACTCACTGCACTCCAGCCTGGGTGACAGAGCGAGACTCCGTCTCATAAATAAATAAATAAAAAGCAGTGTCCACGGGGACCGTGCAGCCGGGCGGCCCCCTCGTCAGTCCCTGCTCTCCCTGCCCCACCCAGGCCAAGACGAAAGGAAACAAGGTGAACGTCGGGGTGAAGTATGCAGAGAAGCAGGAGCGGAAATTTGAGCCGGAGAAGCTAAGAGAAGGGCGGAACATCATCGGGCTGCAGGTACATCCCTGTCCTCTCCATGCAGAGGTCAAGGAGGCCAGGAGGGCACCCTGGTGTCTGCAGGCTTCTGGGGACGGGATATTCAGCATTAACTATACTATAGGCCGGGTACTGTGCTTATCCACATCTTCTATTCACAAACTCACTCACTCTGTAGACACCCCTAGCAGAGAGATGCTGTTATCACCACACCCTTTCCACAAATGAGAAAACTGAGGCCCCGAGAAGCCGGCTTGCTTTTGCCCAGATCTTCCAGCTGATGTGTGGCAGGCTGAGACTGGAATGCTGGAAGTCAGTCATGTGATAGGCCCAGTCTGGGTCTCAGTTTCATCTGGAAACAGTGCCTCAGGCAGGGTGCAGTGGCTCACACCTGTAATTCCAGCACTTTGGGAGGCTGAGGCAGGAGAATTGCTTGAGGTCAGGAGTTTCAGACCAGCCTGGGCAAAATAGAGAGATCCCCCCACTGCCATCTCTACAAAAAGATTTAAGAATTTAGCCAAATGTGTGGTGGCTGAAGTGGGAGGATCACTTGAGCCCCAGGAGTTCAAGGTTATAAGGAGCTATGATTCCATCATTGCACTCCAGCCTGGTGGACAGAGTGAGACTCTGTCTCTGAAAAATGAAAATTGGCTGGGCAAAGGGGCTCATGCCCGTAATCCCAGCTCTTTGGGAGGCCGAGGCGGGCAGATGAACTGAAGTCAGGAATTTGAGGCCAGCCTGGTCAACATACTGAAACCCTGTCTCCACCAAAAGTACAAAAATTAGCCAGGTGTGGCAGCGAGCAACTGTAGTCTCAGCTACATGGGAGGCTGAGGCAGGAGAATCACTTGAACCCGGGAGGCAGAGGTTGCAGCGAGCCAAGATCATGCCACCGCACTCCAGCCTGGGCGACAGAGACTCAAATAAAATAAAAATAAAAATAAAGAAGAATAGAATAAAATAAAATAAAATATAAAAATAAAGTAAGGCGGGGTGTGGTGGCTCACACCTGTAATCCCAGCACTTTGGGAGGCCGAGGTGGGTGGCTCATGAAATCAGGTGTTCTAGACCATCCTGGCCAACACGGTGAAACTCCATCTCTGGCCATGGGGGCATTGCTTATAGCCCCAGCTACTTGGGGGGCTGAGGCAGGAGAATTGCTTGAACCAGGGAGTCAGAGGTTGCAGTGAGCTGAGATCACGCCACTATACTCCAGCCTGGGCAGCAGAGCCAGACTCCGTCTCTAAATAAATAAATAAAATAAAATATAAAAACGGTGTCTCATCCTCTCACATCAGCCCTGCCTCATGACCCACGATGAGGTCTGTAATTCTTGGTGTGATTCTCCTTCTGGCTTCCTAGATGGGCACCAACAAGTTTGCCAGCCAGCAGGGCATGACAGCCTATGGCACCCGGCGCCACCTCTATGACCCCAAGCTGGGCACAGACCAGCCTCTGGACCAGGCGACCATCAGCCTGCAGATGGGCACCAACAAAGGAGCCAGCCAGGTGAGTGGGGCCTCCCAGGGCATACCGTCAAGGCCTGGGACCCTGGCTGCCCCATGGCCTGACCACACTGCCCTTCCCAGGCTGGCATGACCGCACCAGGGACCAAGCGGCAGATCTTCGAGCCGGGGCTGGGCATGGAGCACTGCGACACGCTCAACGTCAGCCTGCAGATGGGCAGCAACAAGGGTGCCTCGCAGCGGGGCATGACGGTGTACGGGCTGCCTCGCCAGGTCTACGACCCCAAGTACTGCCTGACGCCAGAGTACCCCGAGCTGGGGGAGCCTGCCCACAACCACCACACACACAACTACTACAATTCTGCCTAGGGCCACAGGCCTTCCCTGTCTTCCCCCCGAGGGAGGCTGCTGCTGCTCTTGGCCGGACCCAGCCAGGCCCAGCCAACCCCCCACTCCCTGCATGGCATCCTCCATCCCCTGTAGAACTCAACCTCTACAGGGTTAGAGTCTGGGGAGAGCAGACTGGGGGGCCCATCAGGGGGAAGGGGACCCTCCACTCTGTAGTGCTACAGGGTCCAACCTAGAGCTGGGTGTCCCCAATAGCGCCCAAAGGACGCACTGAGCAAAGCTATTCCAGCTGTCCCCCCACTCCCTCACAAGTGGGTACCCCCAGGACCAGAAGCTCCCCCAGCGAAGCCCCCAGAGCCCAGGCTCGGCCTGCCCCCACCCCATTCCCACAGTGGGAGCAAACTGCATGCCCAGAGACCCAGCGGACACACGCGGTTTGGTTTGCAGCGACTGGCGTACTACGTGGATGTGACAGCAGCGTTTGTAACGCGAGCACTTTTTTTTTCTATTTCACTGGAGCACAATAAATGGCTGTAAAATCTCCTGAGGCCTCAGGACTGCTCTGTTTTTGATATGCTCCATTTCCTGCACACACATCTGCATGGACACACACGCTCACACGTACCCTAAGATGCACACACACACATGCACCCGAAGACACACACCTCACTATAGCCACTCAGCTAGACACAGGACAGGCACCCATCACACTCACATGCAAAGTCCACACACACACACTCCTCCTTTTACACACACATGCGGTACATATTCCCCACAAGATGTAAAAAAGGCATAGCCAGCCGGGAACAGTGGCTTATGCCGGTAATCCTGGCACATTGGGAGGCTGGGTAGACAGATCATCTGAGGTCAGGAGTTCGAGACCAGACTGGCCAACATGGCAAAACCCTATTTCTACTAAAAATATAAAAATTAGCAGGGCGTAGTGGTGCCTGTCTGTAGTTCCAGCTACTGAGGAGGCTGAGGTGGGAGATCTAAGCTATAGTGAGCCAAGATGGTGCCACTGCACTCCAGCCTGGGAAACAGAGCAAGACTCTGTCTCAAAAAAAAAAGCCGGGTGCAGTGGCTCACGCCTGTAATCCTAGCACTTTGGGAGGCCGAGGTGGGTGGATCACCTGAGGTCAGGAGTTCAAGACCAGTCTGGCCATCATGGTGAAACCCCATCTTAAAAAAAATAAAAATAAAAAAGCATAGCCAGAGAGCCAATTCTCTCTCTCTCTCTCTCTCTCTCTCTCTCTCACACACACACACACACACACACACACACACACGAGACCCACACTGCTCTCCCAGAGGCTTGTGGATGGTGGTGACAAAGAACCCAAGAACTGTGCCAGGCATGGTGTCTCACACCTGTAATCTCACCACTTTGGGAGGCTAAGGTGGGCGGATCACCTGAGGTCGGGAGTTCTAGACCAGCCTGACCAACATGGAGAAACTCTATCTCCACTAAAAATACAAAATTAGCCAGGCATGGTGGCACATGCCTGTAATCCCAGCTACTCAGGAGGCTGAGGCAGGAGAATTGCTTGAACCCAGGAGGCGAAGGTTGCAGTGAGCCAAGATTGTGCCATTGCACCCCAGCCTGGGCAAGAAGAGTGAAACTCCATCTCAAAAGAAAAAAAAAAAAAAAAAAAACCCTGTCCCTGTACTGGGACAGGCTGGATGGCATATGAATCACAGAGCGGCTGCCTGGGTGACCTCGGGCAATCACTTCCCCTCCCTAGACCTGTTTTCCCATCAAAGTAACGGGGACAGTGAGCCCCATGTGGTCATGAAATGACACCCCTAGATGGGGGTGATGTTCTAAGTGTTTAATTGCTGGTGAAGATTGGGTACCGTTAGAGAAAGGATGACAAGCAGGGGTCCTGGTGGCCCCTGTGGGCAGGGTGAACCTTTTAGCCCCAGACGGTGGGGAGGGGAAAGGGAACTGGGAGAGGGACAGTTCTGAGCCAGGGCAATGGCCCTTTGCCGACTGGCACAGGGCACCATAGGGCACAGTTAATTGTGTGCCCTGCCCGCTCTCAGACTCCTTAAGGCTGAGCCTGCCAACCCAGGACCCTAAAAGCTGTGTCCAGGGCCCCAACCTCCGTTTCAGAGGGGACCCTGTTATCCCCATCAGGAGAGAGAAGTCCCCAGTCATCAGGATTCCATGGAGGAGAGGAGGCAGAGAAGCGAGGAGGGGGGCACAGAGCTGTCTTCTCCCCAGGGAGGGCAGGGGTTGAGGCTGGAACGTGGGGGCCTGTGGAGACAGACACCAGTAAGACCCTTGCAGAGACGCACACAGCCCCTCGGGCCTCATAAACCAGATTCCAGGCGCTCTTGGCCTGGCTACCGCGAGTCCCTCTCTCCCAGGGCGGCGCAGGGAAGCTATGCTGAGGAGGATCCATGCCTGGCCCAGGGCCCTGCCTCTTCAGGAAAACAGCACCATATTAGCACTTAGCCTGTGAGGCTGGGGTGGGCGGGCAGCAGGGAGGGCCCCGGGTGCCAGAGAAATGAGCCCCCTTTCTGCTGGATCCCAGAGCGCCACCACCCTAAACTTAGGTGCCTATCCACCACTCTGCCTATGTGTGCCGGCTCCTGCCAGGGCTAGCGGATCACCAGGGAAGACATGGCAGAGAGGGCCCAGGGGGGTGCACAGGCCAGACCCAGCAGCCCAGTCTGGCAGCCAGGGCTTCCGGGCCAGCTCAGTGTCTCCCCGGGCCGTTCACATTGGTCAGTGCCATGGATGGGCCCCAGAGCTGCTCAAACATGCCTGGCACTTCTTCCATCCTCAGCGTGGCTCCGGGAGGAAGGTGCCTCCATCCCCCACACTGCAGCAATGAGGACTCTGAAGCACAGGTCGCCTGCCACCTGGGCCCACAAGGCCAGTGGAGGGTCTGGCACTGCCCCAGGCTGCTGTGGTCCTTGTCACCCATGCGACCAGCTGAGAAGACACGCAGCCCCCAGGCACTCCCCATTGGCCACTCGCATCCTGCCCCCATGCCAGCCTTCCGAGAATGCTCAGCACCCTTGGATTAAGTTCCCTTTCGTGGACTGTTTTTCTCCCCGGTGTCCCTCCTCCACCCACTGCCTCCTCAACGGCCTGTGAGCTGTTCCCTCCGCCTGGACTCTGGGCTCCCAAGGAAGTCAGGCTGTCAGCAGTAGAGCTGGGCTTCCTGGGTTTAAGTCCCACCTGTGCCACTTTCTGGCTATAGGGTCTGGGGCCAGTGACTTCTTTCACCTCTAGCCTGTTTCATCATTTTTGAACCTGGGGTTAGCTTGGCACCTGCCCCACAGGGTGGCTGCCGGGACACTGGGGTGACACAGGCAAGCCCAGAGGTCACCGTCTGGCTAGAGGTGGCCCTACAGCGTCACCGCCTCCTGCTCCTCCCAGAAGCCTCCTCTGACCATCTGTTCTGTCCCACCTCCCTCATTTCCTATTGTGACCACTGTAAACACCTGGCCAGGTGTCTGCCTGCTCCACCACCCTGAACGCTTACTGACAATAAAACACTGGGTGATGTCAGGCGAGGTGGCTAACACCTGTAATCCCAGCACTTTCGGAAGCCAAGGGAGGTAGATCACATCAAGAGATGGAGACCATCCTGGCCAACTTGGTGAAACTCTGTCTCTACTAAACATACAAAAATTAGCTGGGTGTGGTGGCGTATGCCTGTAATCCCAGCTACTTGGGAGGCTGAGGCGGGACAATTGCTTGATGGCTTGAACCAGGGAGCCGGAGGTTGCAGAGAGCTGAGATCGTGCCACTGCACTCCAGCCTGGAAACGGAACAAGACTCTGTCTCAGGGAAAACAAAAAACAAAAATGCTAGGTGGTTTGAAGGGCTGATCACATGGGCAGCCAGGCCACTTCCCAAACGCTGGAGCCTCAGGTCGCCCCTCCATCTTCTGGCAATGAGGCAGACGCAGAACCCAAGACATCACGGACAGCAAGGGATGTGCACTGGCTGCTTTATTGAAGGGCTTATGACTGACGGCTGTCCCCACCCCAGCCCTTGCCTCCTCTACGAAAGCAACGGAACATGAAACCCAGCTTCCTGGTTATCATGGGGGTAGGGAGGCAGCTCTCTGTCAGGGCCCAGCCCGGGGACCTGGGGAACGGTGGCTTTGAATCCCAGGCCATGGGCACTAGAAGGTGGAGGAGGGTGGGAAGTCCAGTTCAGATGGGCACAGTGCTGGTGAGGAGGCTGGAGAGGTTCTGTTCCAGCCTCTACTGGGCTTCTCCTGTCCAGGATATCAGGAAACAGCCCCCCACTTTTGGTGGGGGGAGCCATGGCTCCAAAGCCTGGGGGCCAGGGGTTGAAGAAGAGAACACAGCAAAGGCTTTTGGAGCCAAGTAAGGTCAGTTCAGGCCCCTCAGGCCCAGGAACCCCTGGACACCACCGTGTGCCTATGAGCACACACTCACGGCCACCCCACAGTGACACGTGCAGCCACACACTCACACCCACAGCCACGCCACACCCACACCCACTCCCACACACAAAGAGGGCTGCCACAGCCCAGGACCCACACCCTGGACCCCTGGAATGTCTCTGGACCCCAGTGGAGCAGCTGGGTCTACAGCAGGCGGGGCTGCCCAGGGGGCAGGTCCTCTGTGTTGCTACTGATTGGCTGCCTCGCAGGCATCTATCCAATCACTGTACACGTCCACGGGTTCTGACAGATCTGTGCCGCTTAGGTCAAGGGCCATCAGTTGCATTGGGCCCCTGCCCTGTACCTTCTCACCCCGCATAAATCAGTAGGTGGCACCCTTTCCTCTGGATGGCCTTGACCCTGCACCAGGGCACACGGTGGAGAGAGGAGCAGGGTCTGGACTCCAGCCCCCTCCCCACCCTCTGGAAAAAACCCAGGTTTCCAAGGATACACGTTATGGGCGTCTGGAATTCCTCTAGGCACACAGTACAAGAGATGACTCCGGTGTTGCGGGCACGGTCCCTGAAACAGACAAAGAGAAGGGACTGGTTAGCAATGTGCCCTGAGCCTGTAGGTGATGACGCCTCCACCAAGGGAGGCAAGAGGCAGGATGGAGGATGGTAGGGAGAAGGTAGTGGGGAGGCCTGGGCACCCCATGAGGCAAGATCCCTTGCCCCGTTCCCCACTCACATTTTCACGTCACAAGACTTCTCGTGGTTGCAGAAGGGGCAGGTGAACTGGGTCTCGAGGGTGCCCGTCATCTTCTTCTTGGGAGGTGGCTTTCGTTTTGACTTTCTGCGCCCCATGTCTGCAGGTGGATGAGCCTGTGGGGAGTGGCAGGTGTCAGTGGCTTGGGGAACTCATGCAGTCCCCCGGTTCAATGCTCTAGAAAGCAGGCCGGGAAGAGGGTCTAGCAGCGGCCCAGTGTGAAGGGGGGACTTCCACCATGGTACTGGGGCCTCTGCCCTTGAGGGATGAGGCCCGCAGTCCTGGTACAGGACAATCCCCTGTCCCACTCTGAATGGAAGGGGTGATAGGAGGCTCTAACCCCATCTCTCTCACTTACTGCGTGACCTGGGCAGGTTATTTTAAGCTCTCCGTGCCACAGTTTCCTCATCTCTAAAACAGAGACAAGGCCAGGCATGGCGGCTCACACCTGTAATCCCAGCCAGCACTTTGGGAAGCCAAGGTGAGAGGATCACTTGACGCCAGGAGTTTGACACCAGCCTGGGCAACACAGTGAGGCCCCATCTCTTAAAAAAAAAACAAAATTAAAAACTAGCCAGGTGTGGAAGTGTACGCCTGTAGCCCCAGCCACTTGGGAGGCTGAGATGGGAAGATCACTTGAGCCCAGGAGTTCCAGGTTTCAGTGAGCTATGATCCAGGTACTGCACACCAGCCTGGGCAACAAGGTGAAACCTTGTATCAGAGAAAAGAAAGAAGCAGGAAAGAAAGAGAGAGAGAGAGAGAGAGAGAGAAAGGAAAGAAAGGAAAGAAAGGAAAGAAAGAAAAAGAAAGAAAGAAAAGAAAGAAAGAAAAAGAAAAGAAAGAAAGAAAGAGACAGAAAGAAAGAAAAAGAAAAAATCGAAACAAGGTTGCTATCTCAGAGGAGACTTGTGGGGCTGGTACTAGGAATAGTAAGTTAAGTACTTAGCACAGAGCTGGCCCATCACTCTGGCACCAAAACAAGGAAGCCACCGTTCCTGGCAAGGGTGGCACAAGAGACTCCAAGACAAGCCAGTTGTTCAGGGCTGGGCACAGCCTAAGTGCCTAGGAGCTGGTGATTTAAAAAAAAAATTTGGCCGGGCACAGTGGCTCACGCCTGTAATCCTAGCACTTTGGGAGGCCGAGGTGGGTGGATCACCTGAGGTCAGGAGTTCAAAACCAGCCTGGCCATGATGGTGAAAACCCATCTTAAAAGAAAAAAAATTTCTTTTGAGACAGAGTTTCGCTCTTGATGCCCAGGCTGGAGTGCAATAGCACAGTCTCAGTCACCGCAACCTCCCCCTCCCGGATTCAAACGATTCTCCTGCCTCAGCCTCCCAAGTAGCTGGGAGTACAGGTGTGCGCCACCACGCCCAGCTAATTTTGTATTTTCAATAGAAATGGGGTTTCTCCATGTTGGTCAGGCTGGTCTTGAACTCCTGACCTCAGGTGATCTGCCTGCCTCAGCCTCCCAAAGTGTTGCGATTACAAGTGTGAGCCACTGCGCCCGGCCGAGACAGAGTCTCGCTTTGTTGCCAGGCTAGAGTGCAGTGGTAGGATCTTGACTCACTGCAACCTCCTCCTTCCAGTTTCAAGTGATTCTCCTGCCTCAGGCTCCTGAGTAGCTGGGACTACAGGCGTGCGCCACCATGCCCACAGCTGGTGATTTTATTCTGGTTGCTCCTCTTGTCAAGGGACATGCAAGTGGCATCCAGGAGGAGTGACACTCAGGGCATCTGATAACCTCCATCCAGATGACAGACTGCAGGGCAGAGAAGTGAGGACAGGCACTTCCGAGTATAGGAACACTGTGTGAAGGCTCAGGGGCAGCTGTCTGTCCCCTGGCAGGTGGGGGATGGAGGAGGGGCAGGTGGGAGGGTTCTGGGTGTTTGGATGGATCCTGGGAGCTACAAGGAGTGAAAGGACAAAGTCACCCTGTGCTTTTGAGGGATTGAGGCACAGCCAGAACGGGGCTGTTTAGGCAGAGATGGCAGTGGGTGAGAGAGACAGAAGAGGCATGGGCGGAACGAGCGAGTGTGACAAGAGGAGAGTCCAGGATGACTCCCAAGGTTGTGGTGGGGACACAGTGGGTAGCGGGAGAAAGTGACAACATTTCCTAATGTCTAACACATAGGAAGGACAGGGTTTTGGAGAAAATGATGAGGTTGGGTGGCAGAGGGATATCTAGGAAGAGATGTCCAGGAGGCAGGTGGGTGGGGAAACAGCAGCAGTTACCAATGAACCAACTCCCCTGCTAGGCAGAGTGTTCAGGCACTGTGTTTGCCATCCCTGAGCCTCCTATGGCGCCTCCTCCAACACAGACACACACCCACACAACTGCTGGTTCTGGCATCATTCGTTCCTCCGTGACAGGGGAGGTCAGCAGCCTGCCAGGGACTTCCACAATAAATAGTGGCGTTTCATTCATTATTTGGTGATTGCTTCCTATGTAACATCCCCAGCTCTTAACTGTGATGCTTCCAATTCACTGAGTAAATAGAAGCAATCCAAAGATAGCTCCTAGGACCAATTCATTCAGCCTTTCACCCTTCCTTTTTATTTAAGAGATGAGGTCTCACTCTGTTGGGCAAGACCAACAAAGCCAAGCTGGTCTCCAACTCCTAACTTCCAGGCTGAAGTGCAGTGGTGTGATCAGCGCTTGCTGAAGCCAAAGGATTGAGGCTTCACAGGGTAGCTAGGACAGCAGGTGTGCACCACCATGCCCGGCTTCGGCATGCCTCCTTTACTGTGGAAGTATGTTTCTGCAAAAACAATTTGTTCACTCTCCCCTGGCTCCCATCCCCTTTTCTTTGAGCACCATCAAATTTTCCAGCTCTACCGGATCACTCACATGCTTGTTATTACCTCTCTCCTCATTTAAAAAGGGGGAAAAAAAATCTCTTCATCCTCTTCCAGCTATGATCCATTTCTCTGCAGGCCGTTTTAGCGTAGAGCCATCTGCATTCCCTCCCATCTCTCTACACCCCTTGCCTCCAAACTGAGGTGGCTCCACACTGCCCATCCCAATGGCAGTCCTCCCATTCCATGGGTCCCTCCTCCCACCTTTCCCATGTGGCTCTCAGGACCCCAAATGCTCCCTATCCCCTGCCTCACTGGTGGCTCCTGCTCATCTCCTACGCTCCTGCCTCTCTGCCAACTTGCTCTCATAAAGAGAGCACGTAAGTTTGGGCCAGGTCCGGTGGCTCACGTCTGTAATACCAGCACTTTGAGAGGTCAAGGTGGGCAGATCACTTGAGGTTAGGAGTTGGAGACCAGCCTGGTCAACAACATGGTGATGTTGAAATCTCATCTCTGCTAAAAATATAAAAATTAGCTGGGTGTGGTGGTGCATGCCTGTAGTCCCAACTACTCTGGAGGCTGAGGCAAGAGAATCACTTGAACCCAGAGGGCAGAGGTTGCAGTGAGCTGAGATCATGCCACTGCACTCCAGCCTGGGTGACAGTGAGATTCCATCTTTTAAAAAAACAAACAAAAAAAGTCAGCACAGTGGCTCAGGACTGTAATCCCAACACTTTGGGAGGCAGAGGCAGGTGGATCCCTTAAGGTCAGGAACTGGAGACCAGCCTGGCCAATATGGTGAAACGCCATTTCTACTAAAAATACAAAAATTAGCTGGGCATGGTGGCACATGCCTGTAATCCCAGCTACTAGAGAGACAGGCAGAAGAATCGCTTGAACCTCGGAGGTGGAGGTTGCAGTGAGCCAAGATCATGCCACTGCACTCCAGCCTGGGCAACAGAGTGAGACTACATCTCAAACACAAAACAAAACAAAAGGTCCATCGCAGTGGCTCACGCCTGTAATCCCAGCACTTTGGGAGGCTGAGGTGGGCGGATCATGAGGTCAGGAGTTCAAGACCAGCCTAACCAACATGATGAAACCCTATCTCTACTAAAAATAAAAAAATTAGCTGGGCGTAGTGGTGCACACCTGTAATCCCAGCTACTCAGGAGGCTGAGGCAGGAGAATCCCTTGAACCCAGGAGGCAGAGGTTGCAGTGAGCCGAGATTGTGCCACTACGCTCCAGACTGGGTGACAGAGTGAGACTCCTTCATCTCAAAAAAAAAAAAAAGAGTCCAGGAGTTGAATCGTTGAATCATCTCCTCTCCGGCTATACTCAACCTTCATGAAGATTTCACCCAGTCTTAGGGCTTCATGCCTACTCTACACAGAGGACACCGGCTTCTCCAGTCTTGAGTCTGTCCCCTGAACTGCAGACTCTGATCTGTCTGCCTCAGCCACAGCTCCACCCTGACGTCTAATTTCCACCTAATATTAAGCATAACATGTCCAAAACCAAGCCACTGACACTGCAACGTGCTCTTCCACAGTCTTCCTCATCTCAGCTAACAGCAACTCCATTTTTCTTGATAATCAAATCAAAAACTTTGGATTCATCCTCAATCCTTTTCTCTCTCACACATCTCTTATGTGATCCTCCCCCTACCACTCCATCTCTGAAATACAAATTAGCTGCGGCATCATGCCCAGCTAATTTTTGTATTTTTTGGAGAGACGGGGACCCACCATGTTGACCAGGCTGGTCTGGAACTCCCAGGCTCAAGCGATCCTCCCATCTTGGCCTCCCAAAGTGCTGGCATTACAAGCATGAGCCACTGTGCCCAGCAATAACTATTATTGAATAACCCAATTAATCAGTACCTGGAATCAGAACCTACAAAAAGAGATGGGTGTTTTGGCTCAGGCCTGTAACTCTAACACTTTGGGAGGTGACGACTGTAATCTCATCAATTTGGGAGGCCCGAGTGGGAAGATCGCTTAAAGCCAGGAGTTGGAGACCAGCCTGAGCAACGTAGTGAGACCCCTCATCTCTACGAAATTACAAAAATTAGCCGCGAGCCTGTAGTCCCAGCTACTCTCGGGAAGCTGAAGTGGGAAGCCTGAGCCCAGGAGGTCGAGGCTGCAGTTAGCTATGATCGCGCCACCGTACTCCAGCCTGGGCGACACAGCAAGACTCTGTCTCAAGAAAAAAAAAAAGTCCAAACAAAATCTACGGATGAGTCCCAGAATCTCATTTTGCCCAGGGACTACAGTCCCCCCACCCCATGAATGGGGTCTGGCTTGCATAAGGATTGCAGAGGCTTCGGCCTGTCCTGTGACAACGTTAGGTCCAAGCGCGCCAAAAGGGGACGGCAGAGAAGTCATCCCCGAATCTGCTGAGACCCAAGAGATGGGGGGTTGGCTGTTCCTACAGACTCACCGAGGCTTCGGCATCGCCTCCCGACGGACGCCGGGAGGAGCCAGGCGCTCCGGTAGACGCTCTTGGAAGGATGGGGTCGGGAGGAGTCAGTCTCCCCGACCTGCCTCCCCCCAAGCCCGGGGTCCCAGACGCCTCCTCCAGGACCCCGTAAACGCCCGGAGTAGAACTCCCAGTCCTGCCCGGCCGCAACGCCCACCTGCACGAGCCGCACCAGCACTCACCTCGTCTCGCTGCAAAAGCTCCGTTTACCCGGGAGACAGTGACTTCCGACTCCTGCCGGAAGCGGAAACCCCTCTCCTCCTTTCAGGTCTCGTCCATCCCGGCCGGGACGGCCCAGCAAATAGGCCCCGCCTTCTTCGCCGGGGCTCCGAGCGCACGCATATTCAAATAGGAGCGCGCCGTATTCAAATTTTGCTCAGTACGCCTGCGCAAAAGCCGAAGCGTATTTACCTGTAGCTGCGTGCGAGGCCGGTACTACTGGTCAGTTCCCAGGAGCGGAAAGTTAGGAATATGAAATACCCTTATGGCCGAATCGGGGTGAAGGGAGAGCTGGTAAGCTTGTAAGACGCTCTACTTAAACTCTAACGAGCATCTTCGGGCCTTTTTAAAATTCAGGTTCTGATACAGCAGATGAAAAGGGAGGCCTGAAAGGCAGCATTTCTAACTCGTTCCCAGGCGACTTCCACGCTGCTAGTCCGCAGACCACATTTTTAGTGCCCAGATTGTAATAGATGAGGTTGAATGGACAGGCTGGGGCCAGATTCCATGGGGCCTCGTGGGCCGTGTTAAGGACGTTTATTGTTTTTTGTTTCTGTTTTTGTTTTTCCTGAGACAGGGTCTCGCTCTGTCACCAAGACGGATTACAGGTGCGCAGCACCATGTCTGGCTAATTTTTGTATTTTTAGTAGAGATAGGGTTTCACCATGTTGGCCAGGTTGGTCTCGAACTCCTAAGTGATACACCTGCCTCGGCCTCCCAAATTGCTGGGATTACCACCACGCCAGGCCTGAAGAACATATTTCAAGATAGAGAGAGAGACGGGTTAGCTGTGTCATGTGTCCCTGAGTTAAAATGAGGAAAGAGAATTGACAGTTGAGTTTGGCAAGGTCTCTGGGGACCTTGATAAGAGCTGTTGCATTAGAGTGTTCGGGAAAATAATTTGTAATGAAATGTATTTCAAATACAGATGCTTCTTGACTTACGATGGGATTACATCCCGATAAAACTATCATAATAAAGCTGAAAAATCTTAGAACTGTCAAGTCAGGGACTGTCTGTAGCGCGATCTCTAGGGTGTCCCCTAGGGGGCAGTGATACCCTGGGAACTGTCAAGTGTAATCAGTAGACCTGCCCTCCTGTGAGACCCTTTTTCAGTGCTGGCATGAACTAGAATCCACACAGGATGGAATCATACTGCTACCGTGCAACTTGCTGTTTCCACTTAACCGTCTATACACGTATACCTAACTCCTATTTTTAGTAGCTACACGATTCATAGTGCAACTCTGTCATAGTATAATCAACTGTTATCCTACTGATGGACAATTCCTGGACCTTCTGAGTTTTGCCACTGTGATGATGCAGTAAAAGTCCCTAGATCAAAATCCTTAGGACTGGGACTGGATCTTTAGTGAGACATAGTTTTCAAGAAATGATACTTGTGGGTACAGTGTCTCACCCCTGTAATCCCAGCACTTTGGGAGGCCAAGGCGGGAGGATTGCTTGATCCCAAGAGTTTGAGGCTAGCCTGGGCAACATAGTGAAACCCTGTCTCTGAAAATAAAATAAAATAAAAATAAATGATGGCCTGGTGAGGTGGTTCACGCTTGTAATCCCAGCACTTTGGGAGGCTGAGTTGGGTGGATCACCTGAGGTCAGGAGTTCAAGACCAGCCTGATCAACATGGTGAAACCCCGTCTCTACTAAAAATATAAAAATTAGCCTCGTGTGGTGGCACATGCCTGTAATCCCAGCTACTTGGGAGGCTGAGACAGGAGAATTGCTTGAACCTGGTAGACAGAAGTTGCAGTGAGCTGAGATCGTATCATTGTGCTCCAGCCTGGGCCACAAGAGCAAAACTCTGTCTCAAAAAAAAAAAAAAAAAAAAGAGACATTTCTGAGTCACAGGGTGTATATATCTTTCATTTTGTTTATGATTGCCATATTAGTTTTCTCTTTTTCTCTCCTTTCGTCCCTTCCCTCTCTTACTTCCCTCCTTCCAAGCTTTGTTAGGATGTAATTCACTGAACACAAACTGCTCATATTTAAACTATGCCTGGCTGAAATTGCGTGTTTTGACATACAGATATGTCATTAAAACATGACCACAATCAAGACTATTATTTCCATCACCCTAAGACATTTCTTCTTACCAATGGCCGAACATGGTGGCTCATGCTGGTAATCTCAGCACTTTGGGAGGCCAAGGTGCGCGAATCACGCGAGGCCAGGAGTTTGAGACCAGCCTGGGCAACACAGTGAAAGCCCTTGCAGTCTCTACTACAAATACAAAAATTATCCAGATGTGGTGATACATGCCTGTAGTCCCAGCTACTTGGGAGACTGAGGCAGGAGAATCACTTGAACCCAGGAGGCGGAGGCTGCAGTGAGCTGAGATTGTGCCACTGTACTGCAGCCTGGGTGACAGATCAAGACTCCATCTTAAAAAGAAAAGAAATTTTCTCTTGCCCTTTCATGCTCTGTCCCCTACTCCTGCCCCTGGCCCTAACAGATTTGTTTTGGTTCCTATAACTTTGGCTTTTTCAGAAAGTCATATAAGCTGAATCATACAATGTGTAGCCTATTGAGAGGCTTCTTTCCCCAGCATGTGATGTTTGAAACTCACTCATGTTCCCAGCACTTTAGGAGGCCAAGACGAGTGGATCACTTGAGGTCAGGAGTTCAAGACCAACATGGCCAACATGGGGAAACCCTGTCCTTACTAAAAATACAAAAATTAGCTGGGTGTGGTGGCTCGCAAACTGTAATCCCAGCTACTCAGGAGGCTGAAGCAGAAGAATCGCTTGAATCCAGGAGGCAGAGGTTGCAGTGAGCTGAGATTGCACTGCTGTACTCCAGCCTGGGTGACAGAGCCAGACTCCGTCTCAAAAAAACAAAATAAAAACAAAAAAAGAAACTCATGTTGTTGGCCATGTCAGCGGTTTCTTTTCCATTTTCTTTTGAGATGGGGTCTCACTATGTTACCCAGACTGGAATGCAGTGGCACCATCACGGTTCACTGCAGCCTCAATTTCCCAGGCTCAAGCAATCCTCCCATCTCAGCTTCCCAAGTAGCTGGGATTACAACTGTGCACCACCACGCCCAACTAATTTTTGTGTTTTCACCAGGCCAGGTGCAGTGGCTCATGCCTGTAATCCCATCACTTTGGAAGGCCAAGGCAGGTGGATCACCTGAGGTCAGGAGTTCGAGACTAGCTTGGCCAATATAGTGAAACCCCATCTCTACTAAAAATACAAAAATTAGCCAGGTGTGGTGGTGAACGCCTGTAATCTCAGCTACTTGAGAGGCTGAGGCAGGAGAATCGCTTGAACCCGGGAGGCGGAGGTTGCAGTGAGCTGAGATTGTGCCACTGCACTCCAGCCTGGGCTACAAGAGCAAAACTCTGTCTCAAAAAAAAAAAAAAAAAAAAAGAAAGAAAGAAAGACAAGATTTTGCCATGTTGCCCAGGCTGTTCTCAAGCTCCTGGGCTCAAGCAATCCACCTGCCTTGGCTTGTCAAAGTGCTAGAATTATAGGCATGAGCCACCACACCCAGTTTTGTTTCTTTTTATCACTCAGTTGTATTCTGTTATATGACTGTCTCATACTTTGTTAATCCTTGCACCTCTTAATGACTGGTTTTCGCATTGTTGCCAGTGCTGAGCAATTATTAGAGCTGCTATGAACCATCTCTTTCATTTTGAGGGCGGCAGACGATGCCACCAAAATATGCCACTTTGGCATATGGATTGTTTTGAGCTAAGGGCACTTGAAAAATAGCAGGTGCAGAAAAGCACTGTGACCTCCCTCTTTTCTTCTGGAAAATGAGATTAAACCCCCATATGGAAGATGCCCTCCCTGTACCAGAAAGAAAGTAAAATTCTTTTTTTTTGAGACAGGCTGGAGTTAAGTGGTGTGATCTTGGCTCACTGCAACCACCACCTCCTAGTCTCAAGTGATCCTCTCGCCTTGTCCCCGAGTAGCTGGGATCACAGGCACGCACCACCATGCCCAGCTAATTTTTTGTATTTTTGGTAGAGACAGGGTTTCACCAAGTTGCCCAGACTGGTCTCCAAATCCTGAGCTCAAGTGAACCACCTGCCTCTGCCTCCCAAAGTGCTGGGATTACGGGTGTGAGCCACCATACCCAGCCCTAGGATGGAAAATTCTTATCACCAGAAGACAGGGAGTCAAAGCTCAGGGAAACAAATGTGCAAACAAACCTTGTTTTTTATTTTATTTATTTTTTATTTTATTTATTTTTTTATTTTTTTGAATTTTTTTCTCAACCCCCCACCTGGCCACCCCTCATAAACAAAACTTGTTAAGCAAACCCTTATTTTTCTAGTTATTTTTCCACCATTAACTGTCCTAGCCCAAACCCCTTTATCTTGTCACATTTTCAAAATTTACTACCCTTTAAAAACTTTATGTATTTATTTATAATTTTTATTTTATTTATTTATGTATTTATGTAGAGACAGGATCTCACTTGCTGCCCAGTCTGGAGTGCAGTGGCGCAATCATAGCTAACTGCAGCCTCAAACTCCTGGGCTCAAGTGATCCTCCGGTCTCAGCCTCCTGAGTACCTGGGACTACAGATGCATGCCATCCAGCTAATTTTATTTTTTGTTGTTCTAGAGACGAGGTGTCCCTGTGTTGTCCAGGCTGTTCTCCAACTCCTGGGCCCAAGTAGTCCTCCCATCTTGGCCTCCCAAAGTGTTGGGATTACAATTGTAAGCCACCACACTCATCCATAATTTACTCTTTTTTTTTTTTTTTTTAAATGACAGAGTCTCTCTCTGTTGCCCAGGCTGGAGTGCAGTGGCGTGAACTCCACTCACTGCAACCTCCACCTCCCCGGTTCAAGTGATTCTTCTGCCCAGTAGCTGGGATTACAGGCGTACGCCACCACGCCTGGCTAATTTTTGTATTTTTAGTACAGACGGGATTTCTCCATGTTGGTCAGGCTGATCTCAAAGTCCTGACATCGTGATCCACCCACCTAGGCCTCCCAAAGTGCTGGGAGTACAGGCATGAGCCACCATGCCCATCCATAGTTTACTACTGTTTGTTCAATTCAGTAGATAAATGTTTCACTCTAACTGCCTCTTTGGGTCTTCAATTCCTTTTCAGGGCTCCCATGTCCCATAGAACTTATGTTAAATAAATTTCTATGCTTTTCTCCTATTAATCTATCATGTCAGTTTAATTCTTAGGCCCAGCCAGAGATCTAAGAGGGTAGAGGAGAAATCTTGCCTCCACAGGACTTTGTGTGGCTGTTCATTTTCATCTTTCCCTGTGATTGCTTGCTTGCTTGATAGATTGATTTTGAGACAGGGTCTCACTCTGTGGCCCAGGCTGAAGTACAGTGGCATGATCATGACTCATGGCAGCCTTGAACTCCCAGGCTCAAGTGATCCTCCTGCCTCAGCCGCTGCCCTACCATCTCCACCCCACCCTCCCACCCCCTGAGTATCTGGGACTACAGATAAGCGCCTTCGTGTCTGTTTATTTATTTATTTATTTATTTTTGGTAGAGCTGGGGTCTCACTATGTTGCTCAGGCTGGGCTCAAGCAATCCACCCACTTGGGCCTCCCAAAGTGCTGGGATTATAGGCATGAGCCACCACATCCTGCCTCCCTGTGATTTTTATTTTATTTTATTTTATTTCGTTTTTTTGAGATAGAGTTTTGCTCTTGTTGCCCAGGCTGAAATGCAGTGGTGTGATCTTGGCTCATTGCAATCTCCACCTCCCAGGTTCAAGTGATTCTCCTGCCTAAGCCTCCTGAGTAGCTGGGGTTATAGGCAGGTGCCACCACGCCCAGCTAATTTTTTGTATTTTTAGTAGAGATGGGTGTTCATCATGTTGGCCAGGTTCGTTGCGAATTGCTGACCTCAGGTGATCCACCCACTTCGGCCTCCAAAGTGCAGGGATTACAGGTGTGAGCCACTGTGCCTGGCCCTGTGATTTATTTTTACACTGAAATATTTGATTCCTTTAGAGTTTATTTTTGTATGTGGTCTAAGGTAGGGTTCAGGTTTTGGCTCATGTCAGTGCAAACTGACAAGGCAAATAACACCTTTCCCATGAAGTCGCAATGCCACCTTGAACCTATATTATGTTCTTATGTAATCTTCCTGAATTTGTTCTTGGATTCCCTCTTGGTATTTTCCTGAGCCAGTGTTTTGGGTTGGGCTTTTTGTTTGTTTGTTTTTGATTTTTTTTATTTTAGAGGCAGGATCTCACTCTGTCATCCAGGCTCAGGCCGGAATGCCATGGTGTGATCATGACTCACTGTAGCCTCCAGCTCCTGGGCTCAAGGGATCTTCCCACCTCAGCCTCCTGAGCAGCTGGAACTACAGGTGTGCACTTCCATGCCTAGTTAATTTATGTATTTTTTGTAGAGATGGGATCTTGCTATGTTGCCCAGGCTAGTCTTGAATTCCTGGCCTCAAATCTTCACACCTTGGCCTGTCAAAGTGCTGGGATTACAGGTATGAGCTACCACACCTGACCCGGAGTCAATGTCAATGTTTTTTATTATTTATTTATTTATTTATTTGAGACAGAGTCTTGCTCTGTCACCCAAGCTGGAGTGCAGTGGTGCAATCTCAGCTTACTACAACCTCTGCCTCCAGGGTTCAAGTGATTCTTATGCCTCAGCCTCCCGAGTAGCTGGGATTACAGGGACTCACCACCACGCCTGGCTAATTTTTGTATTTTTAGTAGAGACAGGGTTTCGTCAGGTTGGCTAGGCTGGTCTCAAACTCTTGACCTCAAGTGATCCACACACCTTGGCCTCCCAAAGTCCTGGGATTACAACGTGAGTCACCACACCTGACCCTGAGCCAGTGTCTTACTGATTTGATGACAGTGTATTTTGCTATTTGGTAAGGCATATATCTCACCTTCTTATTAATGATTCTTGGCCTGGAACGCTGTTTAGAAAGTAAACGTGGCCTGAGTGTTGAGTGACAGACAGCCTACTGGCTGCATGAGGATGCTAGTCTCTTTGCCAGCCTCAGTTTAACAAGTGGAGTGACAAAATTATAGATAGTGCGGAGGCTCACGCTTATAATCTCAGCACTTTGGGAGACCGAGGTGGGCGGATCACTTGAGATCAAGACCATCCTGGCCAACATCGTGAAACCCCATCTACTAAAAATACAAAAAATTAGCCGGGTGTGGTGGCACGCGCCTGTAATCCCAGCTACTCAGGAGGCTGGGACAGGAGAATTGCTTGAACCCGGGAGGTGGAGGTTGCAGTGAGCGGAGATTGCACAATTGCACTGCAGCCTGGGTAACTCCGTCTCAAAAAAAAAAAAAAGAAAAAAGAAAAGAATAAATAAATTAATTAATTCAGATGGCTGAGTGCTGCCTGGTGTTGTCTCCTCAGCAAGATAGAAGCCCCCAAGGGCAAGCACCCACCCTGATTTGTTCCTCCCAATGTCCTTGGGTCCCCAGCTGCCTGGCACAGAGCTTGGTGCTGGGTAGAAGTGTCTGGCTGGCGTAGAGGAGGGAGCCTGAGTTACAGTCCCCTCTCCCCTGCCACGCAGCCTTCGTGTGACATTGGATGTGTCACTTCTTCTTTCTGGGCTCTGGGCCCTGGGAACGGGGACCTTGGGCTATGATGGTGACCTCTGATTCCAACTCCTGCCTGCCCGGTGCCTCTGAGTCAGTGAGAAGAGACAGGGTGGCTGTGACCTCCCTAGACTGTTGTGGTTAAGACTGAGGGACTGCCACTTCCTAGGAATGACCTTGGTCACAGTACTTAATCTGTCCAATCTAAGATAAATATTCTGCTGGGGTTTGTTTTTTTTGTTTGTTTTGTTTTGTTTTTTTTGAGACAGAGGCTTGCTCTGTCACCCAGGCTGGACTGCAGTGGTGCCATCTTGGCTCACTGCAACCTCTACCTCCTGGGTTCCAGCGATTCTCCTGCCTCAGCCTCCCGGGTAGCTGGGACTATAGGCACATGCCACCACACCCGGCCAATTTTTTGTATTTTTAGTAGAGAGGGGGCGTCTCACTGTGTTAGCCAGGATGATCTGTATCTCCTGACCCTGTGATCTGTCTGCCTTGGCCTCCGAAAGTGTTGGGATTATAGGCGTGAGCCACCGCGGCGGCCACTGCTTGGGTTTTAAAATCACATCCATGGATGAGGCAACTTGGTTATGGAGGGAGGTGGAGGCAAGGAACTGCAGCTCAGGGGAGCCCAGCCACTCTAACCCAGAGCATATAACACGCCAGTGGCACTGGTTCAGACTTGGCAACTATTCTTTTATTGAACATCAGTGACAGAAAGATGCCTGATTTAGGATGAAGCTTTCCCTCCCTCCCCCACTGCACCCTGGAACTCAGCAGAGGTGAGCCAGCCACAGAGTGTAACACTGTGGCTGGGACACACATCCATGTCTGTTTCACTTATGTGGGCATCTGTGCCACAAGGGTCATGTGGCACCACAGTTCATCAGCTGTGGTTCTCCTGCCTGCCCCGCTGCAGAACCACAGGTCGGAGGAAAAGCCTGCCTGTGAGCAGGGTCCTGGCAGGGCCCACCCACCCAACAGTGGGGATCGGGCCTCAGAGCTGGGCACTCATGGGATTTCAGGGCCTGGCTCGCCTCGGCAGGCTGGTTTTGAAGAGGGACTTGCCCGAGGCCTCGATGTAAGTGACTGTCATCTCTTTGGAGCTGATCTCCACATAGGCAAAGCCACCCAGTGAGTCTTCCATGCCGTAGTGGAAGCGCAGGTAGCCGTTGGGGACTTTGCGCTGGTGCCGCTTCGAGGGGTCCATGAAATTCCCAGCCCCACTCAGCACATAGCCCACGCCGTTCTCATCTTGCAGGTACTGAGGATGGAGGACAAGGGGTCAGTGGAGACCCAGCTTTGAGCAGGGGTTCCACCCACACCTGCATAGGGTCCAGGGCTAGATCTGGCCCTAACCACAGAGTCACCTTGAGGTACCTAACCCCTCCTGCCTTCAATTTCCTGACTTTTAGGAGTGTATTAATCCTATTTCACAGGTAGAGCACTTAGTAAGAAATTGGTGGCCAGGTGCAGTGCTGTAAACCCAGAACTTTGGGAGGTTGAGGCAGGTAGATTGCTTGAGCCCAGGAGTTTCAGACCAGCCTGGGCAACATAGTAAGACCCAGGAGGTGGAGGTTGCAGTGAACCGAGATCGCACCACTGCACTCCAGCCTGGGTGACAGAACGAGACTCCCTCTCAAAAGAAAAGAAAAAAAAATAGCTGCACGTGGCGGCACATGTCTGTAGTCTCAGCTCCTTGAAGCTGAGGTGGATCACTTGAGCCCGGGAGACTGAAGCTGCAGTCAGCTCGGATTGCATCACTGCACTCTAGCCTGGACAGAAAACAGAGTGAGACCTTGTCTCCAAAAAAAAAAAAAAAAAAGAAAGAAAGAAAGAAAGAAAGAAAGATAGAAAAAGAAAAATTAAAAGCTGGCCATGGTGGCTCACACCTGTAATCCCAGCACTTTGGGAGGCCAAGATGGGTGAATCATGAGGTCAGGAGATTGAGACCATCCTGGCCAACGTGGTGAAACCCAGTCTCTACTAAAAATACAAAAATTAGTTTGGCGTGGTGGCGCGTGCCTGTAGTCCCAGCTACTTAGGAGGCTGAGGCAGGAGAATTGCTTGAACCACAGAGTCAGAGGTTGCAGTGAGCCAAGATCGTGCCACTGCACTCCAGTCTGGCGACAGAGCTTGACTCCATCTTAAAAAAAAGAAATTGGCAAGTTAAAGATATTATTCTGGCTTTGGAGTGTTTTCCTGGTGAGACAGCAAGATTTGAGGGACAGTCTAGATATTCTGAAGGCCACAGGAGGCCCTCAAATAGCAAGAGGACCCCAGCCGTGTGGACATCAGCTGGGATGGGGACCCCTGACCCAGCTCCCACTCCACCCACAGGGCCCTCACCTGCAGATTGTGATCATGGCCACACAGGTAGGCAGTGACCCCGTATGTGGCCAGCAGTGGCCGTAGCTGCTTCACCAGGCAGCGGGTAGGCCCGTGCTCGGCTATGGACCACACAGGGTAATGGCCAGCCACCAGCACGTAGTCCTCCCTGGCCACTGCCAGCTGTTTCTTGAGCCAGGACAGCTGGGTGCGGGCCAGTTCCGGGTCTCGGGGCCTCTCAGGCTGCTGGCTGAGGAAGTCATCTGAATTGCCACATAGCATCACAGTGTCCAGCATAAAAATGGCCACAGACACGTTGGTCCTTGGAACCTTGAAACGCAGGCGGTAGAAAGGGCTGGGGAAGTTCCTGTGGAGGGGATAGAGGGCGAGAGTGCATATCTTGGATGCAGAAGTCCCAGGGTCAGCTCAAGCCACAGGGCCCCTGTGTCCCCCCTGCGTCAGGGTCTGGGGGAGGCAGGGTTAGGGGTGGCTCACCAGCGCTTGGAGATCTTAGAGTATGCAATCTGGGCAGAGACATTGCCGAGGTGGTCGTGGTTTCCAGCCAGCACATACCAGGCCACATTTCGAAGGGAGCGGTCAGAGAATACGTCCTCAAAGGTCTCCTGTAGTGAACAGACAGGGCAGGCCCCTTCCCTGGGGTCAATGGCTACCCTGATCCTCCCACCAAGTTAGGAGCCAGGGATAAGGGAAACACTGAATGCTCCAGTGCCCCAAGGTGCCCCATCACCTTCCCTCTGCCCTCTCCAAAGGAAGGTCACCAGGTATGGTGGCTTCTCCCCAATGCCCCCTGCCACCTCCTGCCCCACTCTGTTGGGCACAGACCTGGAATCTCTTGTCATTGTCGTCTTGCACACCAGTGAAGTAGAAATTGTCCCCTAGAGACAGGATGAAGTCTGCACCCAGGACCTGCACGGTCCTAGCCATCTCCTTGGCGTTAGCCATTTCCCGGGCCGTGTGGAATGGGGCATTGGGGACCCCTCCCCAGTCACCCACAGCTATGAAGCGCAGGGCAGGGGTGGCTCCATCAGCCAGGGAGGGTAGCAACAAGGCTTGCAGGATGAGAAGTGCTGCCCACATGTCCATCTAGGAGAAGAGAGATGAACATAGGTGGCCTGGGCTGTAACAAGGGCAGGGAGATCTTGAGACCCCAGCCTGCCCTGAGAGAGAGGGAGAGCGATTGCTGCAGGCTGCCCCTGCAGGAACCCCTTGGTGCCCTAGTTCTCAGGACTCAGGGCTGCACAAGCCGGCTTAGGGTACAGGGCGGTCTGGGAGAGGGCAGGCTGCACCAAGATGACCCTGCAGGCCCATTTCACCCTCCCTCTGCCTAGCGTGCCCAGCACTCACCCTGGGGGAAACACAGGCCAGTGACCAGAGGCTCCGAGAGGCTGGTGGGCTCCGGGGCAGAACTGCCAGTCCCTGAGCCTTTATTCCCTGCAGAGGAAGTGGATCATTAGTGAGCATGATGCAGTTTCTCCGAGGGCTGTCCCGGGAGCCCTCCCCTTGGGTCATGTGAGCCTTGGACTTCCCTGGAGCCGGACACGGGACTGGGGTGGGGGTGGGGGGATCTGGGCACATGTGTGCCGCAGCGTCAGGCCAGGCAGCCTCCAGGTCAACGTGCAGGGGCCTGTCTGTGCTGTGGGCTTGACACATCCCGTGTATCTCTGTGTGTCTGTGTATCTGAGTGTGAGTTTGAGTGTGTGTGTGTGTGTGTGTGTGTGAGATGCTGTGGCTGTGATAACCCAAGACACATCTGCGCCTCCTTTCTCTGAGTAAGGGCTTGCCTGAGTGTGTCTGGGTGTGTCTCGATTCCTGCATGCAGCTAAGCATGCCTACCTGGGCCCTGGCTGGGTCGCTGTAGACGTGTATGCTGAGCCTGCGAGGCCTGTGTGGCCTGTCTGCGATGCACGCCTGCATTCTTACGTGGCACTGGGTGGGAATCCCTATGGATGGAGTTTTGTGTGTGTCTCTGTGTTGCATCTCTAAGGTGAGTTGCATGCCTGGAGTGGGATGTGTGTTTGACAACATCTGAGTGTGGGACTCCGCCTATGTCGCTGTCCTCCCCCTGCCCTCTCCCTACCCCACGGACAAACAAAAACGAGCCTCCCTTTTCCAGGAAGTCCTGCCCACACCCTCCTCAACCCCCACCCCACCCCGGACTCCCATTCCTGCAGGAGGAACTAGGCAGGAGGCAGCTAGCTGGTGACAGTGCGCGTGACTGCAGACCTCTGACCTTCATGTCTCACAGCTGCCTGCAGGCCCTACACGGGACCTCAGCCTCGGAGGGCAGGAGGCGCTGCACCTGCGGCCAGTCTGACCTGCTCCTCACCTCCCTGCCTCCTCCGTGCTGGGCGCCGCCGAGACACGTCCCGCAGACGCTCACGACGAATGCCTCCAGTCCCTGCGAGAGCGGACTCGGGAGAGAGCCCTCATTCAACGCCGAGGCCACTGGCTCAGAGGTCACCCAGCGAGGTGTTTGTTCCCCCCATCCCCAGCCCTGCAGCAGCGAAAAACAGGAAGGAAGTGGGTGACGAAGGCAGGCGGAGACCCCTCCCACGGGGCCGCGCGCATCTCACCTGCCGTCGGCGGGGCGGGGGCTGCGGCGGGAGCCCAGCTGCAGATTCCAGGGCGATCGCACTCCTGGGCGGCCCCAGCTTTAAACAGGCAGCTGCCAATCCGTCCTGCCCGAGGGCTCTGGGCCGGCCCAGGTGAGCCCCGGCGGGGAGGGCGGGCGCCTGGGCCTCCCCGCCCCGAACACTGCACCGCCCGATGCCGCCACGCCTCCTGGCTATAGGCCCCACATCTGTAAAATGGGACGATGAACACCGGAGGTCAGCTCAGGCCCACGGACTGCAGCTGCAGCTGGGCCAGAAGGGGTGGCCAGGGGAGCCGATTTCATCCTTGTTTTCCCTCCAGGCCAACCAGGAGCCCCCATCTTTCTGGGACCCTTTTGGGGCACCCATGGGTCCGACCCACAGCCCCAGGGCCACGGCACCAAGTGGGGTTTCAGCCCTGGCTGGGCCAAGGGCTAAGCTCCTGTAAGGCTGACATCTTCAGCCTCAGTCTCCTGAGTTTTGTTGTTGTTGTGGTTTGTTTCTGTTTTGTTTTTGGGTTTGTTTCTGTTATTTAATTTTTTTTTTTTTTTTTTTTTTTGGTAGAGATGGGGTTTCTCCATGTTGGTCAGGCTGGTCTTGAACTCCCGACCTCAGGTGATCCTCCAGCCTTGGCCTCCCAAAGTGCTGGGATTACAGGTGTGAGCCACTGCGCCCAGCCTGTTATGTTTTTTTGAGATGGAGTTTCACTCTTGTTGCCCAGGCTGGAGTGCAATGGTGCGATCTCAGGCCTCACCACGACTTCCACTTCCCGGGTTCAAGCAATTCTCCTTCAGCCTCCCAAGTAGCTGGGATTACAGGCATGCGCCACCACACCCAGCTAATTTTGTATTTTTAGTAGAGACGAAGTTTTGTCATGTCAGTGAGACTGGTCTGGATCTCTTGACCTCAGGTGATCTGCCTGCCTCAGCCTCCCAAAGTGCTGAAATTACAGATGTGA
Organism: Cacajao melanocephalus; assembly: GCA_963573385.1. Classification (NCBI taxonomy): domain Eukaryota; kingdom Metazoa; phylum Chordata; class Mammalia; order Primates; family Pitheciidae; genus Cacajao; species Cacajao melanocephalus. The sequence continues at coordinate 52,316 of CAUYLG010043893.1, forward strand.
GCCACTGTGCCGTGCCAGTCTCCTGTTTTTTTGTTTTGTTTTGTTTTTTAATTATTATTTAGCCGCTCACGGTGGCTCACACCTGTAATCCCAGCACTTTCAGAGGCCAAGGCAGGAGGATCATCTGAAATCAGGTGTTTGAGACCAGCCTGGCCAACAAGGTGAAACCTCATCTCTACTAAAAAGACAAAAATTAGCTGGAGGTGCTCGCCTAAACCCAGGAGGCAGAGGTTGCAGTGAGCTGAGATAGTGCCACTGGCCTCCAACCCAGGAGGAGGAGGTTGCAGTGAGCCGAGGTCATGCCACTACACTCCAGCCTGGGCGACAGAGCGAGACCCTGTCTCAAAACAGAAAGAAAAAAAAAAATCTGGGGCTGGGTGCGGTGACTTACACCTGTAATCCCAGCACTTTAGGAGGCTAAAGCCGGTGGATCACTTGATGTAGGGAGTTCAAGACCAGTCTGACCAACATGGAGGAACCCCATCTCTACTAAAAATACAAAAATTAGCTGGGCATGGTGGCACATGCCTGTACTCCCAACTACTCAAGAGTCTGAGGCAGGAGAATTGCCTGAACCCAGAAGGCAGAGGTTGCAGTGAGCTGAGATCATGCTATTGCACTGCAGCCTGGGCAACAAGAGCAAAACTCTGTCTCAAAAAGAAAGAAAGAAATCTGAAGCAAGCAATTATGACCAAATGTTAACATCTGTTTCTTCATATGGTGGGTACAGGCATGTTTTGGAAGCTTCTATGCTTCCTGTATTTTGAGATCACACAAAATTATAATGTTTATTATCTTAATGTGCTACATGATCTTTGTAGAAAAGTTGGTAAATTCTGGAATGCACAAAGAAAAAGGTTATAATGGGCAGTAATTCTCCTGCCCAGAGAGACAGTATCCATTAATTTTTCTCTGCCTATGTTTTTCTTCAGAAAAATGGGATACTGTTGGTACTATTTTATAACTTTTTAATTTGTATTAACACTTTCTATTTTTTTTAAGTTAAAAAAGCTGGCCAGGCGTGGTGGCTCAGGCCTGTAAACCCAGCCGATGTGAGAGGATCGCTTGAGCCCAGGCGTTCAAGACCAGCCTGGGCAACATGGCAAGCCCACATTTCTACAAGAAACAAAATGAACAAACAAAATTAGCCAGGCATGGTGGTACACACCTGTGGTACCAGCTACTCAGGAAGCTGAGGTGGGAGGATCGCTTGTGCCTGGGAGGTTGAGGCTGCAATGAGCTATGAGTGCACCACTGCACTTCAGCCTGGGCAGCACAACTAGACTCTTGTCTCAGAGTGAGAGAGAGAGAGAGGGAAAAAAAGTACGTAATGAAAAAAATAAACCCGATCTTGCACAGGGCATGTAACAAAACCTGCGGGTTCTTGGCTATCTCTCTCTGGTCTCCTTCAGGGTTCCGACTAAGCTCTTCTCTTTCCATTCACCCAGGAGAACCCTCTCCTGCTGATTTTCTGTGGGGCTAGATCAGGATGTGACTCAAAATCTCCCTCCACCTCCACCCCTGCCTATTTTCCCAACACCAATGTCAATCCCAGATGCCAACAACCCCACGTGTGAGTTCCTCCTTTCGACAAGACAGGCAGGTCCTGTTCTCCGCTGCCCTCTCTACCCAATCCTTTTCCTTCCTTCCTCCTGCCGATCCAGCTTTCCCTGTTTCTTGCTCCTCTAACCTCCTCTGCATTGCTTGTCTCAGATACGCTCTAGGCTCAGGGTCTTGGCCCTTTCTGTTCCGCCTGCCTGGAGGGGTCTTCCGTTCCTCAGATACTGAGGTCACCCATTGTGTTCAAGTTCCTTTAATTTATCTGAAATGATGCTGGGCATGGTGGCTTATGCCTGTAATCCCAGCACTCTGGCAGGCCAAGGCAGGTAGATCACTTGAGGTCAGGAGTTCGAGACCAGGCTGGCTAACATGGTGAAATCCTGTCTCTACTAAAAATACAAAAATTAGCCAGGCATGGTGGCATGAATCTGTGGTCTCAGCTACTCGGGAGGTTGAGACAGAATTATTTGAACCTGGGAGGCGGAGGCTGCAGTGAGCCAAGATTGTGCCTCTGCACTCCAGCCTGGGTAACACAGTGAGACTGTCTCAAAACTGTCTTAAAAAAAAAAAAAAACCCAAAACAAAAAAAAAAAAACACAAGAAAATATATAATTTCTGAAATGCACTACCCTGCCCCCATCACTGTCTGCCTCTCCTGTTGCAGCACTTATCAGTACTTGAGAAAACCATCCACTTGCTTATCTTGCTTTCAGTCTGTCTTTGGTTAATGAAAGTTTTTTTTTTTCCACTAAAGATGTATCCTAGCTTGATTAAAGGGCCCTAGTTTGATTAAAGAGTCAGTATAAAAACACAAAAAGTCCCATCAGTTTAATAACAATAAAAAACCCCAAAAGTGGCTGGGCACGGTGGCTCATGCCTGTAATCCTAGCACTTTGGGAGGCCGAGGTGGGTGGATCACCTGAGGTCAGGAGTTCAAGACCAGCCTGGCCAACATGGTGAAACCCCAGCTTTTTATTAAAAAAAAAAAAAAAAAGAAAAAGAAAAAAAGAAAAAACCCCAAAAGTGGAAAACTGAGGGGGCAGGGGAAGAGACCCCTGGGCGAGGGGCATGAGGAACCCTGCTCATGGCACCAGGCCTGCCCACAGGGTCCCCCAGTATTACTGTTGCTACGAGGTTAGGGGGCAGCAATTGTCCTGTGGGAGCCACCCTTTGCCCGGGTCGGGGACCCTCGCTTCTTCTGTTTAAAGAGTCTTGCTCAGTGAAAGCTTTTTTTTGTTGTTGTTAAAACAGAGTCTCGCTCCATTACCCAGGCCGGAGTGCAGTGATGCGATCATGGCTCACTGCAGATTCGACCTTCTGGGCTCATGTGATCCTCCCACCCCTCAGCCTCCTGAGGACTGAGACTACAGGCAGGAACCATCGCACCCAGCTAATTTTTGTATTTTTTGTAGAGACAGGGATCTGTCATGTTGCCCAGGCTGATCTCAAACTCTTGGGTTCAAGCAGTCCTCCCCTCTCAGCCTCCCAAAGTGCTGGCATTTAAAAGCATGAGCCACTGGGCCCGGCCTGCTTACTTAAACATTTATTTAAAAAATTAACACATTCATTCTCAGTTTATTGGCTAAGTTTAGAAGCAGTATCAGAATGTTTAAGAGAACTTATTATCTTCTTTTATTTATATGGTTGGAATATACATTTTTTTTTTTTAAGACTGGGTTTCACCACCTTGGTCAGGCTGGTCTTGGACTCCCCACCTCAGGTGATCCGCCCGACTTGGCCTCCAAAGTGCTTGGACTACAGGCATGAGCCATCACTCCCGGCCGAATTACAGGATTTTAATAACTGTGAAGGACTTCTCAAGTGTTTTCTTGGAGGAAACATTTAAAATGATTAAAGAATAGGCCGGGCCAGGTGGCTCACACCTGTAATCCCAGCACTTTGGGAGGCTGAGACGGGTGGATCACGAGGTCAGGAGATTGAGACCATCCTGGCTAACATGGAGAAACCCCATCTCTACTAAAGATACAAAAAATTAGCTAGGCATGGTGGCGGGCACCTGTAATCCCAGCTACTTGGGAGGGTGAGTCAGGAGAATTGCTTGAACCTGGGAGGTGGAGGTTGCAGTGAGCTGAGATCGTGCTACTGCACTCCAGCCTGGGCAACAGAGTGAGACTCCCTCTCAAAAAAAAAAAAAAAGAAGAAGAAAGAAAAATTAAAAGATTAAAGAATAAGCTGGCACAGTGACTCACACCTGTCATCCCAACACTTTTTGTAGAGACTTCATCTCTTAAAAAAAAATTAACTGGGTGTGGTAGTGTGTACCTGTAGCCCCAGCTACTCGGGAGGCGGGAGGATTGCTCAGGATGTCCACGCTACAGTGAGCCATGATTGCACCACTGCACTCCAGTCTGGGGAACATAGCTAAGACACTGTCTCTAAATATAATAATAATAGTAATACTAATAGTAGTAGGAAAAGAGTATAGATTAAAATGCATCACACTTATAAAATGTGTGTTTCAATCCACTAAACTTATAAACGGACCTACGTATGTATCCAATGACCTCTTAAAGTGATGTTTCTTTTTATTTTTTTTGAGATGGCGTCTCACTCACTCTGTCACCCAGGCTGGTGTGCAGTGGTGTGATCTTCTGCTGATCACAAACTCTGTCTTTTGGGTTCAAGCGATTCTCCTGCCTCAGCCTCCTAAGTAGCTGAGATTACAGGCATGTGCCACCATGCCCGGCTAATTTTTTTGTGTTTTTAGTAGAGACAGTGGATTCACTATGTTGGCCAGGCTGGTCTGGAACTCCTGACCTCGTGATCCACCTGCCTTGGCCTCCCGAAGTGCTGGGATTACAGGTGTGAGGCCAGGCCCTGAATTAGTCTTTTGATGTTTCACTTTGCCAGGTATATAAGTAACATGTTAGTCGTGATTGTAACTAAATAAAGGCTTAAGGGAAACTGTGTTTCTAAATGTCTTAATTGACTACACATTTACAAAGGAACCACAAAGATGGATTTTTGGGGACCCTGAGGCTTCAAACTTCCAAACGCTGTCATGAGTTAGTTTGACTTGAGGAAGCAAAAATTGGCTTCTGTGACTGCAGCAGAGTGAGCAAGGGCTGAGTCTGGAAGGATGAGTCTGCAAGGTTGAAGGCAAGGAGGTGAGAAGGGGATGGGTGGGGCAGGTTGTGTGGGGCATTGGGGGCTGCAGGGAAGGGGGCTTTTATCTGGAGTGAGGTGGGAACCACAGAGGGTTCCAATCAGAGGGACAGATCTGACTTAGCTTTTGCATAATGTCCCCCAACTGTGGGCTGTGGGGCATGGGCTGCTGAATAGGTGGTTTAGGTGGGCAAAGATGGGTCATGGTGTCCCCCACCCTTTAAAAATTAAAAGACGGGTCAAGCGCGGTGGCTCACGTCTGTAGTCCCAGCACTTTGGGAGGCTGAGGTGGGCGAATCACGGGGTCAAGAGATCGAGACCATCCTGGGCAATATGGTGAAACCCCGTCTCTACTAAAAATACAAAAATTAGCTAAGCATGGTGGTGCGCGCCTGTAGTCCCAGCTACTCAGGAAGGTAAGGCAGGAGAACTGCTTGAACCCAGGAGGCAGAGGTTGCAGTGAGCCAAGATCACTCCAGCCTGGGTGACAAGAGCAAGACTTGGTCTCAAAAAAAATAATAATAATAATAATAATTAAAAGACAGGCTGAGCATGGTGGCTCACATCTGCAATCCCAGCACTTTGGGAGGCTAAGGCAGGAGGATCACTCAAGCCCAGGAGTTTGAGACCAGCCTGGGTGACATAGTGAGGCCCCATCTGAATTTTTTTTTTTAAGATTAAAAAGGCAGAGGTCTCTCTGCTCCTCCCATTTGAGAGACAGCCACATCTCATGCAGTGCTAGGCATGTCCCTGAGGCACTGTGGGGAAAGTGAAGGCAGGAGTAAGTGGATTTGGCCATATTGGGTGCCTGGTCACCAGGGCACCAGGGCTGCGGCTAACTCTCGCAGAATGGATGTTGTCACCTCAATGACCCCTTCATTGACCTCTTTTCTTTTCTTTCCTTTTCTTTCTTTCTTTCTCTTTCCCTTCCCTCCTTCCTTCTTTCTTTCCTTCCTTCCTTTCTTTCTTTCCTTCCTTCCTTTTCTCTCTTTCTTTCTTCCTTTCTCTCTCTCTTTCTCTTTCTTTCCTTCCTTCTTCTTCTTTCTTTCTTAAATAGGGATGGAGGCCCAGTGCAGTGACTCATGCCTGTAATCCCAACACTTTGGTAGGCTGAGGTGGGAGGATCACCTGAGCCTAGGAGTTCAAGACCAGCCTGAGCAACATAGCAAAACTCTGTCTCTACAAAAAGTTAAAAAAAAAAAGTCCAGGCATGGTGGGGTGTGCCTGTAGTCCCAGCTACTCTACTTGAGAGGCTGAGGTGGGAGGATTGCTTGAGCCTGGGAGGTTGAGGCTGCAGTGAGCTGGGATAGTGCCACTGCACTCCAGCCTGGGTGACGGAGCAAGACCCTATTTCATAAATAAATAAATAGAGATGGTGGGGGTCTCACTTTGCTGCCCTGGCTGGTCTTAAACTCCTGGGCTCAAGTGATCCTCCCACCTTGGCCTCCCAAAGTGCTGAGATTACAGGCTGAGCCACTGACCCTGGTAATCCATGACAGCTTTGGCATCATGGAGAGGGCTCATGACCACAGCCCCTCTGGGAAATTGGCACAACAAACATCATCCCTGCATCTACTGGTGCTGCCAAGGCTGTGGGCAGATTCCTGGAACGAACAGGAAGCTCACTGGCAGAGCCTTCTGAGTTCCCACCACCAATGTGTTGGTGGTTGACCCGACCTGCCATCTGGAGAAACCTGCCATATATGATGACATCAAGAAGGCGGTGAAGCAGGCATCTGGGGCCCCCTCAAGGCATCCTGGGCTACACTGAGGACAAAGTCATCTCCTCCGACTTACACAGCGACACCCACTCTTCCACCTTCCATGCCGGGGGTTGGCATTGCCCTTGATGGGACTTTGTCAAGTTCCTTTCCTGGCATGACAATGAATTTGGCTTCAGTAACAAGGTGGTGGTCCACACTGTCTCCAAGGAGTAAGGCCCTCAGACCAGGAGCCCCAATGAGAGTATGAGAGGAAGAGAGAGGCTCTCAGCCACTCTGGAGTCCCTGCCACACTCAGCCCCTACCACACTGAGAATCTCCAAGACACAGTTTCATGCCAGACCCCCTGAACAACAGGGAGGGGCCTATCAATAAAGCAATAAAGTCCTCTGTACTCAGCCAAAAAAAAAAATTATTCATGCCTGTAATCCCAGCATTTGGGGAGGTCCAGGCAGGAGGATTGCTTGGGCCTAGGAGTTTGAGACCAGCCTGGGCAATATAGTGATACCTCGTCTCCATTATGGATAGAGGGTAGATAGAGGGACAGACAGACAGACAGGCAGATGGATGGATGGATAGTTGGATGGATGGATGAAGAAAATTAGGCGGATGCCTCGGGCAGGTAAGTCCTTGGGGATGCTCTGCTGGTCCCGCAGCCTGAGCGCCTTTTTCAGACGCTTTTGCCTTTCCACTGCTGCCCCTGCGTGGCCGCAGGCTGAACTGCAGCACCGTCCAGAAGACCCAGTCTCCCTTTTGGAGAACAAATGAATGCTCCTTTCAGCCCCACTTGCCACTAGACCTGTGCGGGGTGAGGACAGATTCTACAGTGGATCCAGCCAGAGACTGCTCCAGAGAATCTCCCTGGGGTGAGATGAGTGAGGTACGCCAGGGTTAGAATGTTTGTAGGATAACGTGATGAGCAGCCGGATTCCCAGGAAATTGCACACCGTGTCTGCTCTGGTGAGATTCTCAGAGAAGGGGGTCTTTTTTTTTTTTTTAGAAACTGATGTTTATTTTCCATCAACCTTATTTCCATGTTGCTTAAGGCCCAAGGAAGAACTGCTTAAGACCATTCAGTGGTTGCTCCTACCTATTCTGTGGTCTGAGCAGTGGGAGCTGCAGACCAGTCTTCCGGTGGCAGGCTGAGCGCTCCAGTCTTCGGTAGGGAACTGCTGAACAGGCACAGAGGGCACCTGCACACCGTCAGACCAGTCTGCAACCTCAGGCTGAGTAGCAGTGAACTCAGAAGCTGGAGCAGTCCATTCACCCTGAAATTCCTCCTTGGTCACAGCCTTTTCAGCAGCAGCCTGCTCTTCTTTTTCAATCTCTTCAGGATCTCCATAGAAGTAGAGATCAGGCATGACCTCCCACAGGGGTTCACGGGAAATGGTGCCATGCATGCGTAGAACTTCCCGAGCCAGCATCCACCACATCAAACCCACCCAGTGAGCTCCCTTGTGGCATGGGATGGCAATGTCCACATAGTGCAGAGGAGAATCTGTGTTACAAAGAGCAATGGTAGGTACGTTAACATCAGATGCCTCCATGAGAGGCTGGTGGTCAGCCCTGGGGTCAGTAACCACAAGAAGTCGTGGGTCCCGGAGGGCTGCCTGGATCTGGTTAGCGAAGGTTCCACGAGTGAAGCGGCAGCAATTGGAGTGGCTACAGTGGAGCAGCAAACTTCAGCACGGCCCTCTGGCCAGTATTCCTGGAGAATATAACACTGACATCAGCAGGGTTTTCAATGGCAACAATGGCACGAGCTGCCAGCAGAAGCTTCTCCCAGGTCCTCTTCAGATTTACAATGTAGATGCCATCACTTTCCTTTTATTGATATACTGTTCCATCTGGAAATCAAGGTTGGCGCCACCTAAGTGAGTTCCTGCTGCCAGGAACTTAAGGACATCAAGGGCTCCGGACATTGTGAAAATTTCCCTTTAAGTTACGATGGGAATAGAGAACAAAGCCGTATAGACCCCTCTGTGGGTAGTGCGGAAAGCAGGAGGGGGTCTTTAGGCAGTTCTTTTATGTATGTATGTATGTATGTATTTGCTTATTTATTTGAGGCAGAGTTTCACTCTTGTTGCCCAGGCTGGAGTGCAATGGCGCGATCTCGGCTCACTGCAATCTCTGCCTTCCTGGTTCAAGTGATTCTCCTGCCTCAGCCTCCCGAGTAGCTGGGATTAGTAGAGACAGGATTTCTCCATGTTGGTCAGGCTGGTCTCAAACTCACGACCTCAGGTGATCTGCCCACCTCAGCCTCCCACAGTGCTGAGATTACAGGCGTCAGCCACCACTCCCGGCCGGCATCAGCTCTATATCCCCCGGAAGTCACTTCAGGTAGAGGTTAAGAGCCTTCTAACAGTGAGGGAAGATGTGGCAATAATGGACACCCACCTCTTTGCACCTCTCTGATCAGAAGCAGCAATTAGGAAGCAGAGCACTGATCCTCAATATTTGAAAGACAGAGTCCTTTTTTGCCCATCCTGGACCCCAGAACATGCATGCAAGCTGCTGTTGGGACTCAGCTGCCTGCCATGGAGCTGGAAGGATGGAATGGGTTACTACTACCGAACTAAGAGTTGAAATGGACTGAAATTAACCACAATTTATCACCTATTTTTTTTCTTTGGAAGTTGCAAGGTTTTGATAGACTCCACAGTTCCAAAATAGCTACATCAGATCCTGCTAGCGGAATCATTTTCTAGGTGAGAAGACAGATTTTCTTTCTCACTTTCTTTCTTTCTTTTTCCTTTCTTTTCTTCTTTCTTTTCTTTCTTTCTTCCTTTTTTCCTTTCTTCCTTTCTTCCTTTTTTTCTTTTGAACTGAAGTTTCATTCTTGTCACCCAGGCTGGAGTCCAATGGTGCAAATTCAGCTTACTGCAACCTCTGCCTCCTGGGTTCAAGTGATTCTCCTGCCTCAGCCTCCCAAGTAACTGGGATTACAGGCATGTGTCACTATGCCTGGCCATTTTTTTTTTTTTTTTTTTTTTTTTTAGACAGAGTCTCATTCTGTCTCCTGGGCTGGAATGCAGTGGTGCAATCTCAGCTCACTGCAACCTCCACCTCCCGGATTCAAGCGATTCTCCTGCCTCAGCCTCCTCAGTAGCTGGGATTACAGGCACGTGCCACCATGCCTGGCTACTTTTTTGTATTTTTAGTAGAGACAAGGTTTCACCATGTTAACCAGGCTGGTCTTCAACTCCTGACCTCAAGTGATCCATCTGCCTCAGCCTCCCAAAGTCCTGGGAGTACAGACGTGAGCCACCATGGTTGGCCCAATTTTATATTTGTAGTGGAGACGGTTTCACCATGTTGGTGAGGCTGGTCTCAAACTCCTGACCTTAGGTGATCCACCTGCTTCAGCCTTCCAAAGTGCTGGGATTATAGGTGTGAACCACTGCATCTGGCTTTTTTTTTTTTTTTTGGAGACAGTTTCACTCTGTCTCCCAGATGTAAGAGTATTGACGTCATCATGGCTCACTGCCTCACTGCAGCCTTGACCTCTGAGGCTCAGAAGATCCTCCTGCCTCAACCTTCTGAGTAGCTGGAACCACAGCTGCATGCCACCACACCTGGCTAATTTTTGTATTTTTTTGTAGAGATGGGGTAGGGGGGGTCTCACTGTGTTGCCTGGACTGGTCTCAGACTTCTAGGCTCAAGCAGTCTTCTCGTCTTGGCCCTCCAAAGTTCTAGGACTGCAGGCATGAGGCACTGTCCCCAGCCCCTGGCTAATTTTCATATTTTTTAAATAGAGATGGTGGGAGGTCTCACTATGTCACCCAGGCTGGTCTCAAACTCCTGGGCTGAAGTGATCCTCCTGCCTTGACCTCCTCAAGCGCTGGGTTTACGGGCATGAGCCACCATGCTGGATAACAAATTCTTTATGATTTGCATTCTGCCATTTTCCCTAAATCCTCTTACTTTTTTTTTTTTTTTTTTGAGACAGAGTTTTGCTCTGTCACCCAGGCTGGAGTGCAGTGGTGCGATCTCAGCTCACTGCAACCTCCACCTCCGGGGTTGAAGAGATTCTGCTGCCTCAGCCTCCTGAGTAGCTGGGACTACAGGCATATGCCACCACACCCAGCTAATTTTTTGTATTTTTAAAGTAGAGACCGGATTTCACCATGTTGGTCAGGATGGTCTTGATCTTCTGACCTCATGTTCCACCCGTCTCGGCCTCCCAAAGTGCTGGGATTACAGGCATGAGCCACCATGCCCGGCCTAACCTGCTTTTTGATACTAATACATTACTTTGGGTCTCATCCCACATCACTTCCTCAGAGAGCATCCTTCCTCTCACTTCAGTTACTTTTACTTTTTTTCCTCGTATAGATGTTTTTTTCAGGGAATGGAGGGTATTGGAGGAAGCCTTGGCACACCTGGTCCCAAATCTCCACTTCCTGGAGAACATTAGGCTGTCTCTCCTGTTCCTGTCCTCCCTGGCCTAGCCTGGGCTCCCTCCTGTTCTGAGGCAAGGCGATTGCTCCATTTCACAGTAAGTGTGGAATTCCCTGCACACACTGGTGACCTTGTGTCCAAGAGGACTTAGAAGGAAGAGTTCATCGAGTGCCAGAAGATGACAGTGCCTGCTCTGGCAAGTTAGAAGGAAGCTCTGCATTGAATGCAAATATTGACTGGACACGGCGGCTCACGTCTGTAATCCCAGCACTTGGGGAGGCTGAGGCAGGAGGATCGCTTGAGCCCAGGAATTCAAGACCAGCCTGGTCAACATAGTGACACACTGACTCTGTGTGTGCTTGTGCATGCGCTTGTGCTCATGCACACGCGCGTGTGCACACACACACACGCACAGAGAACAACAACAACAACAATAACAAAATTAGCAGAGTGTGGTGGGGCCTAGGGAGGCTGAGGCAGGAGGATCCCTTGAGCCTGGGAGGTTGAGCTGGAGTGAGAGGAGATCATGCCACTGCACTCCAGCCTGGGTGACAGAGCAAGACCCTGGGGGAAAAAAGAAAGAAAGAGAGAAAGGGAGGAAGGGAGGAAGGGAAAGGAAGGAAAAGGAAAGGAAAGAAAGAAAATAAAAGAAAGAAAGAAAAAAGAAAACCAAAACAAGGCCAGGCGCCATGGCTCATGCTTGTACTTTGGGAGGCTGAGATAGGCGGATCACTTGAGGTCAGGAGTTCGAGACCAGCCTGGGTCACATGGCGAAACTCCTCTACCAAAAATACAAAAAAATACAAAAATTAGCCGAACGTGGTGGCGGGTGCTTGTAATACCTGCTACTTGACAATCAGTGGAACCCAGGAGGTAGAAACTGCAGGGAGCTGGGATCGCGCCACTGCACTGCAGCCTGGGCGACAAGAGAGAAACTCCGTCTCAAAAAAAAAAAGAAAAGAAAACGAAATCAAACAAACAAACAAACAAAACGCCAAACATCCCTTGGGCTAGGGGGCGGTGGCTAGAGCCAGTCAACACTGCCCTGCACAGCCACGTTTCCATGGCTTCCCACGTCACTCAGGCCTCAGGGGGCGGGGCATAACGCCTAATCCAATCACAGGCGCCGGGCGGGGCCCTGCCAACGGTTCCTTCAGAAGCGCCGGGAGAGGAGGGCAGGGCCTGCGCCTCCTCACGGCGCCTTTGTTTCTGGCGTCCGCCCCTGCCCGGGCTCGCGTCTCCGATTCTGAGAGGCCCTAGGTGTCTCCGCCGCAGTCTGTGTCGCTCCGTTACCTGTACAGGTAGCGGGAGCTATAGGGAGGACGCCAGGACACCTGGAAGCCGAGAAATGGTGCGTGTGAGGGACGAGACGTCCCCAGACCGGGGGGAGGGGCTGGTTGGAACCGGCCGGAACCGGCTGTGGAGGGACCCAGGCCTCCCTGCGGCGACTCCCGGGTCTGGGGCCCGAATCTCCCGGCGCAGCTGGGCTCTGGGTCCCCTCGGTCGCAGGGTGAGGCTGGGCCGGGAGCCGGGACCCTGGGCGTCTTGTCCGGTCCCTGCGCGGCGCCGCACCCGCAGCCCAGCGTCTCCTCAGATTGTGCGGGGGCCGCGGGAGGATCTTGAGGGAAATCCCGCGTCAGGTGTGGGATTCGTGTGGCAGGAGCTGCGGTCTGTGGGCGCCTCCCTCTCCAGTCCCGCCTTTGTCCTGTTAAACAGTGAGTTTATTTGAGCAAACAGCGGTTCATCGATGGAGAAGCTCTGGGTCTTGGTTTGATTGGCGGTTCCCTTGGAGGGGTTGGAACGAAAGGCTGTGAGGTGCAAATTCAGTACTTGGTTGGTGACAGTTACGTAGTCGCCTTATTTGCTCTATCCAGGTGGAAATTTTCTGCTTGTATAGTCAGGCGGATTGGTGGTTGTGGTTTATTAACCCTAAATTGTATTTTCCTATAAATTGGTAATTTATAAGAATTTCAGCCGGGCGCGGTGGCTTACGCCTATAATCCCAGCACTTTGGGAGGCCGAGGCGGGTGCATTACGAGGTCAGGAATTCGAGACCAGCCTGGCCAATATGGTGAAAGCCCGTCTCAACTAAAAATACAAAAATTAGCTGGGTGTAGTGGCGGGCGCCTGTAATCCCAGTTACTTGGGAGGCTGAGGCAGAAGAATCGCTTGAACCTGGGAGGTGGAGGTTGCAGTGAGCTGAGATTGCGCCACTGCACTCCAGCCTGAGCAACAGAGCAAGACACCTGTCTCAAAAAAAAAAGAAGAATTTGAGGCTGGGGCATGGTGGCTCATGCATGTAATCCCAGCATTTAGGGAGGCTGAGAGAGGAGGATCGCTTGGGCCCAGGAGTTGAAGACCAGCCTTGCAACGTAGCGAGACCCCATCTCTATTAAATTTTTTTTAAATGAACGCATTCAGACTAAGACCAAAAAACTACTAAAAATTTTTAAAATATAAAATAAAAAGAATTTCATTTGAGTTAAATTTTTGTTTTTTGGGGTAGGAAACCAGGACACCACAGCCACAGCCTTCTAATTGCCTCCTAATTATTTTAACTCTCCCCAGGGGGACAGGGTCCCAAATCCTTGACCTTGTTCCCCTAGCCTAACTTCTCTAGGGCTTGCAAATAATCCTTGATTCCATATTCTTCTTTCACTATATTGCCAAAAGCTAACTCCAGTCACAGCATTATCAAGTCTTTGTCCTTTATTGCACATTTCAAACAAAAATTAATTTTTATCATTTTTTTCCAGGAGGAATCGATTGGTCTTTTAAAAATATTTGTTTTCTGTTTCTGAATGTTTCACGGGAGAGGAAAGCAGAGAATACATGTATGAGATCCTACTGTAAAAAAACCTTTATGCCTCTTCTTTTCTCTCTCCTAGGCACAGGGATCCTCAGAATGTCTTTTGGTTGGCCTGGTGCCATGGCTCACATCTGTAATCCCAGTACTGTGGGAGGCCAAGGTGGGAGGATTGCATGAGGCCAGGAGTTTGAGACCAGCCTGGGCAATATAGACCTGCTCCCTAAAAAAACAAAAAACAATGTCTTTGGGTTGGGGTTTCCCTTTGGAAACTTTAAACTGTGATAAACTGTGATGTGTCTTCCTCTCCTGATCCTGGGTTTCAGGACTGTTTGGGCTGACAAAAGATGCCCACAGCAGCCAAGTCTCTTGAAGGGTCTAGTGAATATCAGCCTGCTGAGTCTCCTCCCACTGGACAGCCTGAAGTATGGGGTGGGGCCTCTTAGTGGAGCAGCTCAGTGTCCTGGGGTGGGAGGAGTCTCTTGATAGCCCCTCCCTCTAAAAGATCTCCCTGGGACCCTCAGCTTTTCTTCCTCTAATTCCGATTCCATTGGGAGACACATTGGTGTCCAGCCAAATGGATGGTAGCGTTGAGGGGAAAGACAGATATGATTCTTCTCCTCTGGATTCTTTTTTTTTTTTTTTTTTTTTTAATAAAGACGGGGTTTCACCATGTTGGTCAGGCTGGTCTTGAACTCCCGACCTCAGGTGATCCGCCCGCCTTGGCCTCTAAAGTGCTTGGATTATGAGCCACTGCGCCCGGCCTCCTCTGGATTCTTTTAGACTAGTGAAGTGAGAAAACTATCCCAAGGATAGGAAAACTCATCCATTGAGGTGATGCGAGAACCTGAAAAGCAAAATGTACTTCGGACCAACAGGGGGGCGCAATGCAATGTCTCCTGGAAGGGTGGTCACTGAGCCCTTCAGTGAGCAGGTTAGGGGATGGCGGATATCTCAGGTGATAGAATGGCCTGACTTAGGCCAGGCATGGTGGCTCACACCTGTAATCCCAGCACTTTGGGAGACCAAGGCAGGTGGATCACTTGAGGCCGCAAGTTCAAGACCAGCCTGGCCAACATAGTGAAATCCTGTCTCTACTAAAAATATGAAAATAAGCTGGGCATGGTGGCAGGTGCCTCTAATTTCAGCTACAGGGGAAACTGAGGCATGAGAATCGCTTGAACCTGGGAGGTGGAGATTGTAGTGAGCTGAGATCATACCACTGCACCCCAGCCTGGGTGACAGAGCAAGACTCTGCCTCAAAAAAAAAAAAAAATGACCTGAAACTTGAGTCAGATACACCTCTGTTCCAGGTTAGCATAGCCCCTTCCTGCATTTGTCACCTGCAAAAGATTTGTTCACTTATTGCAGTCAGTTTTTTTTTTTTTCAGATGGAGTTTTGCTCTTGTTGCCCAGGCTGGAGTGCAATGGCGCAATCTCAGCTCACTGCAACCTTCGCCTCCCGGGTTCAAGCAATTCTCCTGCCTCAGCCTCCCGAGTAGCTGGGATTACAGGCATACATCACCTTGCCTGCCTAATTTTGTATTTTTAGTAGTGACGGGGTTTCTCCATGTCAGTCAGGCTGGTCTCAAAGTCCTGACCTCAAGTGATCTGCCTACCTCGGCCTCCCAAAGTGCTGGGATTACAGGGATGAGCCACTGGGCCCGGCCAATTTTTTTTCCTTTTATTTTTTAAGTAATTATAAATGTATTTCATCAGCAGAGCTTGAAATACATGACAGTTTTCCAAAGGGGCAAGAAGGAAGTAGATTTCAGAAAACATTAACTATCTAGTCTTATATTATGTTTGTTAAAAATTACTTACCCTTTTTCTTTACCAAAGCAAGTGTAGTAAGTTTCTCAAGTATGTTATTATTATTTTTTTTTTTTTTGGTGGGGGATGATTTCAAATGAAATTCCAGGGCTTAGCATTGGGAATACTACTAAGGAAAAGAAATAAAAACTCTGTTCCATCATGACCGCAGAAAAATGAATACATTTCCACAAGTAAGTGCAGCAGATAATGGTGAATTACAGAGATTCACCAAAACTTCAATTCTTCTGCTTTGCAGGGTGACAAACTTGTGACAGTGGATAACTGTGTTCTCTTCCTGTTATCCAGACAGAGTTTAATGTGAAGTCCTAACAGGACATGGCTTGACAACTTCTATAAGTGTTCAAATACAATTTAGTATGTGATTTGTTGCCATGGAAAGAATAACATGTTTATTGTCTGAAAAAGATGGATAATTTTCTTTTTTTCTTTTTTGAGGTATGAAATATAAGTGCTTTGCAATTTCCTTCCCTGATATAAACAGTGAATTTGAGTGATTTTGCTAGATTCTGCAAACCCTGGGTATTTTCTCATTGAAATTTAAGTGTATAACCTTGACTGGGAAACAGAGATAGGAGACTAGTGACTTCAAACTAAGGCCAATCTTGAGCCTTCAAAGAGAGGACATTATAGGCCCAGTTGTTCTTGCTGGGGAGCTTCCCCTGCAGTGTCCCAGCTGCTCACAAGTGACCTTGGGAGGAGCCCTTTATGCTAAAGAGAAGCTCAGAGCCATGGAAAGCTGGGGATTCACAGGCAGAGGTGGTTGGGGTGATGCCCTTCTGAGAATGTACTTGCTATTATCTTGGGTGTGTTTCTAGACATTTCTAATGAAACAAATCTGGATTTAGATAAGGAGTGATTTGTTTGTTTGTGACAGTGTCTCACTCTGTCTCCTAGGCTGAAGTGCAGTAGTGCGATCATAGCTACATAGCCTTGATCTCCTGGGCTCAAGGAATTCTTTCACCTCAGCTTCCCGAGTAGCTAGGACTACAGGCACGTGCTATGATATCTGGCTTATATTTTAAAAAAAAATTTTTTTAATAGAGACAGGGTGTTGTTATGTTGCCCAGGCTGGTCTCTAACTCCTGGCCTCAAGCGATCCTCCCACCTTAGCTTCCCAAAGTATCAGGATTACAGAGGGGAGGGGGTGCCACCACGCAAGACAGGAATGACTTTATTCCAGAGGAAAATTGAAAGGGGAGAAGGCACCAAGTATACAATCTGCAAGCATCTCAAAGCTTAGGCAGAAAAGGATTTTCTTTCATAGGGAGGAACAAACAATGAGAAAGAAGGTGGGAGGTGGAAATCAGGATGCAAGGTGCAAAATCAGACCTAGATCCTGAAGGCAGTCTGTTCTTAGGAGGGTCTTCAGAGGGATTGTATACAGGCTTAGGCTGAGAGTGGATCAAAGTTCGGGGGCTTGGGGTAAGGAGAAAAACTTGACCAGTTTGGTTAACAGGTACTTTGTTCTGACTGATCCCTGAAGACAAAGCTGTTCAGCTAATCAATTATGAGGAAAAGAAAGGGAATTTCTAGTCTGTGTGTGGCTTTGTCATAGGTATAAAGGCAGTATCACCTAAGTCATAATGAGAAGAGTGTTTTCTTTGTGTAAGCTGCTCTTGCAGAATACAAAAGATGGGGCTGGGCTCAGTGGCTCATGCCTGCAATCCCAGCACTTTGGGAAGCCAAGGCAGGCGGATCACAAGGTCAGGAGGTCGAGACCATCCTAGCCAACATGGTGAAACCCCATCTCTACTAAAAATACAAAAAAATTAGCTGGGTGTGGTGACGCACGTCTGTATCCCAGCTACTTGGGAGGCTGAGGCAGGAGAATTGCTTGAACCTAGTAGGAGGCGGAGATTGCAGTGAGCCGAGATCGTTCCACTGCACTGCAGCCAGGGCAACAGTGCCAGATTCCATCTAAAAAAAAAAATACGAAAGATGGAGGAATTTCTTTAACCATAGCTATTTCCAGGATTATCTACCTGCCTAATCTTCTGCTGCCATTTTCCCTTATATCCATTCCTTACATTTGGCCATTTCTGATTTACATGCAGTTGTTGAGAAGTATGGATAGCCCCTGGGGCTTGTGACTCGCATCTGTAGTGGGGCAGTGTTGTGGTACTAAGCCCTGAAGTTATGGGATCTCTGTTAACTCTGGGTAGTGTCAGAATTGATTTGTCGAAGGCTTAGTTGGTGATGGAGAATTGGAGATTTGGTTGGTGTTCAGCAAAGACTACACATTTGGTGTTAGAAACGGTATCTCAAAAAAAGACATTACAGATTGGAACCTTCAACTGACTCTGGGTAAGTGTTTGCTGGTGAGAATTAAGACCCTGGAGTAGGAAACATTTCCACACTGAGAAGAGAGTCTGGTGTGTGAAACACCCATGGACTCAACACCCAGGTTAATAAATTGGCGTTGGGCATTTCTGGTATGTACTAATCTCATCTCACTTCTGTACCCACGGGTGACCAGGTCCTCATTTTTAAAAAGTGGTTCTTAATAGTTTTACCATCCATTTATCATTAGGCTGAATTTTGCTTGGCTGTTCCTCTTTTGAATTTTTAGTAAGTTATTACCAATAATATTATGCCAAAAAGAGTTTTTTGTGGTTTCTTTGCCTCAGTTTGTTGCATGCGTGCTGATTTCTGCATTTAGTTTGGGGTTTAGGATTTGAGCAAATGAAACTTTGGGCACGGGATGGTGGTAGAATATAAACATTCAGTCTGTTAACAACCCTAACTGTGTGGTGTTTTTTTTTGTTTGTTTTTGTTCTTGTTGTTGAGACGGAGTCTTGCCGTGTTGCTCAGGCTGGAGTGCAGTGGCACGATCTTGGCTCAGTGCAACCTCTGCCTCCCGGGTTCCAGCGATTCTCCTGCCTCAGCCTCCCAACTAGCTGGGACTACAGGCATGTGCCATCACACCTGGCTAATTTTTTGTATTTTTGGTAGAGATGGAGTTTCACCATGTTAGCTAGGATGGTCTTGATCTCCTGACCTCGTGACCTTGTGACCTCGCGATCCACCTGCCTCAGCCTTCCAAAGTGCTGAGATTGCAGGCATGAGCCACTGTGCCCAGCTCCCAACTGTGTTTTGTACATCTTGGCTATTCCTAGTTTTTGTTTGTTTGTTTTTTTGTTTTTTTGAGACAGAGTCTCACTCCGTAGCCCAGGCTGAAGTGTAGTGACATTGTCTCTGCTCACCACAACCTCTGCCTTTGAGCTCAAGTGATTCTCCCACCTCAGCCTCCCTGCAAGCTAGGACTACAGGTGCACGATACCACACTGGCTAATTTGTGTGTGTGTGTGTGTGTGTGTGTGTGTATGTGTGTGTGTGTTGTTTTTGTTTTTTGTTTTTTGTAGAGATGGGGTTTTGCCATGCTGTCCAGATGGGTCTTGAACTCCTGGGCTGAAGCAGTCCACCCACCTCATCTCCTAAAGTGTTGGGATTATAGGTGTGAGCCACTGCACCTGGCCTTATTTTTGTCTGTTTTTCATGCAAGTGTTATCATCCTACATATTACATTGTGTGTCATCTATTTTACATAGCCATGAATATTCCATGAAATGGTAGTTTAGTCACTATTTTACTTAATAAACTTTGTTATTTAGACCAGTGGTAGTTTGACAGAAAAATTGAATAGATAATAGTTTACATATTCTCCTCCACAGGTCATTGGTTTCCCCTACTTTTTTTGTTATTTTATTTTTTATATTTTCCCCTACTTTTAAGAGACAAAGTCTTGCTGTGTGTCACCCAGGCTTGAGTGCAGTGGTGCTATCACCGCTCACTACAGGCTAGACCTCCAGGACTCAAGTGATCCTGCTACCTCAGCCTCCCAAGTAGCTGGGACCACAGATGTGCACCATCACACCTGGCTAATTTTTGGGGGTTTTTTTTGTAGATTGGGTCTCACTGTGTTGTCCAGGCTGATCTCTAACTCCTGGGCTCAAGTGATTCTCCCACTTTGGCCTCCGAAAATGCATAAATATGATATATTGGTTCATCAATTGTATGTTATAATTGATGAATAAATGTATCATATGTGATGATCAAAATTGATGAGCCAGTATGTTGCTAAAGTTTAGACTTCATCAAAATTGGTAATTTTGTTCAAAGGACACCAAGAACTTGAAAAGATGATTTACCAAGTGGAAGAACGATTTGCAAATCCTATATCTTGTGGGCAGTTTTATCCAGAAGCAGTTTGAGTCTCAGTCCCCTTCATCACACTCCATCAGGGTGGGGCTTGAATTGTCAGCCAGGACTTTGAGGTATCCTGTCCCATCACTGTAGGAGGCAATCTACCTCCTGGACCTCTCTCTGGGCAGTTGTGCACCTGTAATCCTGGATCTCACCCAGATTATGGGGTGATAACAGGGAGTGGTCATCCAGAGAGAAATCTGAACCTGGTGTTTTGGGTTTGTAGGTGGGAGGTACTCTCAGGACACCCTCACCCTCTGTGGAGTCAGACTTGGATGGGCCCAGCAGAATGGCATGTGTGGTTTGCAGCTCCTTCATCCCCAGTGGAAGGGAGCCTGTCATCTCCTATGCATTCCAGATATGTGAAGCAGGGTCTCAAGTTTGCAACCTTGTCACCTGTTAAAGAGAGATTGCATTGGAAACTTATTAAAAATGTTAAGAGACAGTTTATTCAACACAATTGCAGTGAGTCATGACAGCTGTAATAGGGGAGGGAGATTGAACTCAACCTGAAATGCAACAGGAATATTTTTGGATTTAGAGTCAGTGGACAAGGTGAGGGAGAGAATGGAACTTGGCTGGGTCTCATAGGTGGAGGAAAAAAAACTTGATTGGATTAAAAAATTTTTTTTTTTAAATTTTTTATAGAGGCAGGGTTTCACCATATGGGTCAGGCTGGTCTTGAACTCCTGACCTCATGATCTGCCCACCTCAGCCTCCCAAAGTGCTGGGATTACAGGTGTGAGCCACTGTGCCCAGGTTAATTGGATATTAAGGTAGGGGGAGTCTCTATAAACTACCTTAGATGGATTTTTGCTGAAACTGACTTCTGCAAGCCAATGCCAAGGCCTAGTCAAAAAGAGGACTCTGAGGAGCTTGACTCAAGTTTGGTCAAGGAAGGAGTACTTGAGACCTCTTCAGTCTAGTTTTTCCCAGGGCTTTGTGTTAGTCTGTTCTCATGCTGCTAATAAAGATATACCCAAGACTTGGTAATTTATAAATTACCAAGGAAAGAAGTTTGATTGACTGACAGTTTGGCATGGCTGGGGAGGCCTCAGGAAACTTACAGTTATGGTGGAAGGGGAAGCAAACATGTCCTTCTTCACATGGTGGCAGAGTGAAGGTTGGGGAAGTCCGTTATAAAACCAGATCTTACCGGTCGTGGTGGCTCACACCTATAATCCCAGCACTTTGGGAGGCTGAGGTGGGCAGATCACAAGATCAGGAGTTGAAGACCAGCGTGACCAACATGGTGAAACCCAATTTCTACTAAAAAAAAATACAAAAAAAATTAGCTGGGTGTGGTGGTGCATGCCTGTAATTCCAGTGACTCAGGAAGGTCAGACAGGAGAATTGCTTGAACCTGGGAAGAGGAGGTTGCAGTGAGCTGAGATTGCGCCATTGCACTCCAGCCTGGGAGACAGAGCGAGACTCTGTCTCAAAAATAAAAATAAAACCAGATCTCATGAGAACTCGTTCACTATCATGAGAACAACATGGAGGTAACCACCCCAATAATTAAATTATCTCCTACTTGCTCCCTCCCATGACACGTTGGGATTATGGGAACTACAATTCAAGATGAGATTTGGGTGGGGACACAGCCAAACCATATCATTCTGCCCCAGCCCCTCCCAAATATCATGTCCTCACATTTCAAAGCACATCATGCCTTCCCAACAGTCCCCCAAAGTCTTAGACAAGGCATGTCCCTTCTGCCTATGAGCCTGTAAAATCAAAAACAAGTTACCTACTTTTTAGATATAGCGGGGGTGCAGACATTTGGTAAATACACCCATTACAAATGAGAGAAATTGACCAAAACAAAGGGACTAGAGACCCCATGCAAGCCTGAAATCCAATTGGACAGTAATTAAATCTTACAGCTTTGAAATAATCTCCTTTGACTCCATATCTCACATCCAGGTCACGCTGGTGCAAGAGGTAAGCTCCCTCAACCTTGGGCAGCTCTGCCCCTGTGGCTTTGTGGGTATAGCCTCCCTCCTGGCTGCTTTCACGGCTGGCATTGAGTATCTGTGGCTTTTCCAGGTGCATGGTGCAAGCTGTCAGTGGATCGACCATTCTGGGGTCGGGGAACGGACAGTGGCCTCACAGCTCTGTTAGGCAGTGCCACAGTGGGAACTCGGTGTGGGGGCTCCAGCTCCACATTTCTCTTCTGCACTGTCATAGCAGAGGGTCTCTATGAGGGCTCTGCCCCTGCAGCACACTTCTGCCTGAACATCCATGCATTGCCATACATTCTCTGAAATCTAGGCAGAGGTTCCCAAGCCTTAATTCTTGTCTTCTGTGCATGCACAGTACCAACACCACATGGAAGCTGCCAAGGTTTGAGGGTTGCACCCTCTGAAGCCATGATCCGAACTGTACCTTGGCACCTTTTAGCCGTGGCTGGAGTGGCTGGGCACAGTGCACCAAGTCTCTAGGGTGCATACAGCAAGGCACCCTGGACCAGGCCCAGGAAACCAACCATCTTTTCCTCCTAGGATTCTGGGCCTATGATGGGACAGGCTGCCATGAAGTTCTACAATGTATCCTGGAGACATTTTCTCCATTGTCTTGGCGATTAACGTTTGACTGCTTATTAATTATGCAAATTTCTGTAACTGGCTTGAATTTCTCTCCAGAAAATGGGTTTTTCTTCTCTTTCTTTTTTTTTTTTTTTTTTTTTTTTTGAGATGGAGTTTTGCTCTTGTTGCCCAAGCTGGAGTGCAGTGGCGTGATCTCGGCTTATTGCAACCTCTGCCTCCTGGGTTCAAGCAATTCTCCTGCCTTAGCCCCTCGAGTAGCTGGGATTATAGGCATGTGCCACCATGCCTGGCTAATTTTGTATTTTTAGTAGAGTCGGGGTTTCTCCATGTTGGTCAGGCTGGTCTCCAAATCCTGACCTCAAGTGATCCACCTGCCTCAGCCTCCTAAAGTGCTGGGATTACAGGCATGAGCCACTGCACCCGGCTGCGTTTTTCTTTTCTATTACATTGACAGGCTGCAAATTTTCCAAACTTTTATGTTCTGTCACCTTTTGAATGCTTTGCCACTTAGCAGTTTCTTCCACCAAATACCATAAGTCATCTCTCACAAGTTCAAAGTTCCACAGATCTCTAGGGCAGGGACAAAATGTCCCCAGTCTCTTTGCTAAAACATAACAAGAGTCACCTTTGCTTCCAGTTCCCAACAAATTCCTCATCTCCATCTGAAACCACCTCAGACTAGATTTTATTGTCCGTATCACTATCAACATTTTGGTCAGAGCTAGTCAAGAAGTCTCTAGGAAGTTCCAGACTTTCCCACATCTTCCTGTCTCTTGAGCCCTCCAAGTCTCTAGGAAGTTCCAAACTTTCCCATATTTTCCTGTCTTCTTCTGAGCCCTCCAAACTGTTTCAACCTCTGCCTGTTACCCAGTTCCAAAGTTGCCTCCACATTTTCAGGTATCTTTACAGCAGCACTCCACTGCCCAGTACCAATTTACTGTATTAGTCCATTCTCACGCTGTGGTTAAAGACACACCTGAGACTGGATAATTTATAAAGGAAAGAGGTTTAATTGACATACAGTTTAGCATGGCATAACAATTTTCAAGATTTGTCTTTTTGTCAGTGTATATTTTACGTGAGATGAAAGCTATTCAATGGTGAGTAACCATTTGAAATTACATTTTCTAAAATCTATATCCTTAATGATTCGTGGTGTTTAACATCTTTGTATGTGCTTATTGGCCATTTGTATATATCCTGGAGAAATGTCCATTCAAGTTCTTTACCCATTTATTATTTATTTATCTTTATTTTTCCTTTTTTATTTTTCGGAGAGACCTATGATGCCCAGGCCGGATTTGAACTCCTGGGCTAGAGATCCTTCTTCCTCAGGCTCCTGAGTAGGGGGAATTACAGGTGTGTGCCAGCATGCCCTGCCAGTTTTGCCCATTTTCTAATCAATGTGTTTTTTGCTGGTTTGTTACAGTAACTTATTCTTTTTTGTTTTTTCTTTTTGAGACAGGGTCTTGCTTTGTTGCCGAGGCTGCAGTGCAGTGGTGCCATCTCAGCTCACTGCAGTCTCCGCCTCCTGAGTTCACATCATACTCTTGCCTCAGCCTCCTGAGTATCTGGGACTAGAGGACATGCCACCACACCCAGCTAATATTTGTATTTTTTGTAGAGATGAGGTTTTGCCATGTTACCCAGGCCAGGCCTGAACTCCTGGGCTCAAGCTATCTGCCCACCTCAGCCTCCCAAAATGCTGGGATTGTGGGTATAAACCACCATGCCCAACAATTTATTATTCTTAATTGTGGTTATAAAAACACTTAAAAATCTAACTTTTTTTTTTTTTTTTTTTTTTTTTTATACAGAGTCTTGCTCTGTCACCAGGCGCCCAGGCTGGAGTACAGTGGTGCAATCTCGGCTCACTGCAATCTCCGCCTCTTGGGTTCAGGCATTTCTCCTGCCTCAGCCTGCCGAGTAGCTGGGACTACAGGCGCACACCACCACACCCAGCTAATTTTTTTGTATTTTTTAGTAGAGATGGGGTTTCACCATGTTGGCCAGGATGGTCTCGATCTCTTGACCTCATGATCCGCCCGCCTCATCCTCCCAAAGTGCTGGGATTACAGGCGTGAGCCACTGCACCCCACCCAAAATCTACCTTCTTAAGTGTTTTTGTGTACAGGTAAGTAGTGTTAACTGTATTCACCTTCTTGTGCAACAAAACTCCAGCAAGTTTTCCCATTCTCTCAGATTTATTTTTTCTTTCTTCAGGGTGGTGAAGTTTATTTTCGTTAACTGGTTCTTAGTTTGCTTGCTCAGATTTGCCATTGAACACCTGTAGAAAAATTTTCATTTTAGTTGTGCTTTGCATCTCCATACTTTCTGTGTAGTCTTTTTTTTTTTTGAGATGGGGTCTCACTCTGTTGCCCAGGCTGGAATGCAGTGGTGCGATCTCGGCTCACTGCAGCCTCTGCCTCCTGGGTTCAAGTGATTCTTCTGCCTCAGCCTCCAGAGTAGCTGGGATTACAGGGATATGCCACCATGTTTGGCTAATTTTTGTGTTTTTAGTAGAGATGGGGTTCACCATATTGGCCAGGCTGATCTTGAACTCCTGACCTTGTGATCCACCCACCTCAGCCTCCCAAAATGCTGGGATTAGAGGTGTGAGCCACCGTGCCTGGCCCGTATAGTCTTTTTAAAAATAATTTCTAATTTTTTATTGATAATCGTACGTATTCTTTTCTTAGTTTTATTTCTCCATGATTGTCTTTACTACTTTGAGCATAGTTAAAAGGCAGCTGCTTGAAGTCTTTGTCCAGTGAGCTCAATAACTGGGGATTCTCAGAGATGGTTTATCTCAATTATTTTTTTCCCATTGATGAGCTGTATTTTTGTTTTTTTGTGGTTTTTTGTTGTTGAAAAGTTGAATTTGAATTTTTTTTTTTTTTCTTGAGAAGGAGTCTTGCTCTGTCGCCCAGGCTGCAGTGCAGTGGTGCAATTTCAGTTCATTGCAGTCTCTGCCTCCCGGGTTCAAGCAGTTCTCCCTGATTCAGCCTCCTGCGTAGCTGGGATTACAGGTGCCTGCCACCATGCCTGGCAATTTTTTTTTTTTAATAGAGACGAGGTTTCACCATGTTGGCCAGACTGGTCTTAAACTTGTGATCTGCCCGCCTTGGCCTCCCAAAGTGCTGGGATTACAGGCATGAGCCACCATGCCTGGCTTGCCCGACTAATTTTTGTGTTTTTAGTAGAGACGGGGTTTTACCATGTTGGTCAGGTTGGTCTCGAATTCCTAACCTTAGGTGATGTGCCCACCTCTGCCTTCCAAAGTGCTGGGAAAGTGCATGAGCCACCACACCCTGCCAAATTTGAATATTATAATGGAATAATTATATATTTCCTGAGTTACAACTCAGGAAATCCGATTTTCTTCTCCATTATTTCCTATTTTCATTTGTTAAAGGCTGTATTTGTCTGTTTCATGACCTTTTGAAAGTATTTTTTTTACAGAGACTTCTTGCCATGTAGTCACTGAAATCTCTATTTCTTTTTTTTTTTTTTTCTCCTTTTTTTTTTTCCTTATTTATTTATTTAATGATGAGGTCTCACCATTTTGGCCAGGCTGGTCTTGAACTCCTGAATCTCAGGTGATCTGCCCACCTCACCCTCCCAAAGTGCTGGGATTACAGGTGTGAGCCACCATGCCCAGCCCTCCTTTTTTTTCTTTTTAAGAAGCAAATGGAATTCAATGAAATCTCTATTTCTTTAGTTTATGTTCAGACAAAAGAAAACACAGGGATCACAGACGATTCACACAGATTTTCTAAATGCCAGGAGAGGGGAAAAAAAAAAGATGATGAAACTAAGAAACAAAACTCCCACCTCTTTTTTTGTTTGTGCTGGGGTGGTTTTTGAACACTTAGCCAGCCTATTTAAAACTCTGCTTCAATCCACCAGGCATGGTGGCTCACGCTTGTATTCCCAGCACTTTGAGAGGCCAAGGTGTGTGGATCATCTGAGGTCAGGAGTTCGAGACTAGCCTGGCCAACATGGTGAAACCCCATCTCTACTAAAAATACAAAACTTAGCCGGCTGTGGTGGCAGGCACCTGTAATCCCAGTTACTTGGGAGGCTGAGGCACGAGAATCACTTGAACCCGGGAAGTGGAGGTTGTTGTAAGCTGAGATCGCGCCACTGTGCTCCAGCCTGGATGACAGAGCAAGACTCCATCTCAAAAAAACCCACACATGAAAAAACCTCTACTTCAGCCTTCACTTCTGCTGAACTGAACCTGGAGATCAGCTGGTACTGAAAATGAGGGTCTTCTCAGGTCTTTTCTGGAAATGCGTTTTTTTCCTGGGCATGAAAGGGCCATTCTCTATTCTCCAGCATACCTGGGTACTTTTGAGTACCTGGGCACTTTTGTATCCTAATTTCTCAAAGAAATTTTTCTCCTCAGCTTTTCTTCCCAAGACTTAGGTGGTCTATCATATGTCTCCGCCATAATCTGTTGGCCCAAGTAGCTTCAGGTTCTTTGTTTACTTTATGACATTTGAAGCAATTGCTGCCATTTCTTAACCCTGGTTGGTTTTCATGTGCCAATTGGCAACTTGTGTATTTCATAGAGAAATGCCTAGTCAAATTCTTTGCCCATTTTAAAATTCATTTATTTGGGGTTTTGAACATAATTATTATTTTTAATTGTAAAAAATGCATAACAAAAAACTAAACCATAATTAGGTGTACAATTCAGTATTGTTAATTAGACTTATCCTCTTGTGTAACTGATCTGCAGAAAATTTTCACCTTGCAGAAGTTAAAATTTATAGCTATTGAATAGCAGCTTCCTATTCCTCTTCCTCACCCTGGCTGGCAACTACCATCCACTTCCTGCTTTTGTGTGTTTGACAACCTCACAGGAGTTATTGAAGAGCCATATGCATATTTTTCGACTAGCTTATTTCACTTAGCATAGTGTGCTGAAAGTTCATCCATTTTGTAACATGTAACAGATGTCTTTTTTTTTTTTTTTTTTGAGATAGAGTCTTGCTCTGTCACGCGGGCTAGAGTGCAGTGGCACGATAATAGCTCACTGCAGCCTCAACCTCCAGGGCTTAATGGATCCTCCCACCTCAGCCTCCTGAGTAGCTCAGACTACAGGTATACAGCACCACCAAATAAAAAATTTTAATTTTTTTTGTAGACAGAGTCTGACTATGTTGCCTAGGCTGGTCTTGAACTTCTGGGTTCACACATTTCTCTTGCCTCGGCCTCTCAACGTGTTGGGGTTACAGGTATCAGCCACTGCCTATCCTAGATATCTTTTAAAAAATACTAAACAATATCTCAAGCCGGGCATGGTGTGTCATGACTGTAAACTCAGCACTTTGGGAAGGCTGAGCCAGGAGGATCACTTGATCCCTTGAGCCCAGGTGTTTGAGACCAGCCTGAGCCACAAGTGAGGAGCCACAAGTGAGACCCCACTATGAGATAAAAAAAAAAAAATTAGCCAGTTGTGGTGGTACATGCCTCTTTGTTTGTTTGTTTTTATGCAAGCCTAACTGCATAAGGTGCATGCCTCTTGTCCCAGCTACTTGGGAGGCTGAGGTGGGAGGATTGCATAAGCCCTGGGAGGTTCAGGCTGCATTGAGCTGATATCACACTACTGCACTCCAGCATGGGCAACAGAGCAAGATCCTGTCTCAAAAAAAAAAAATCTCATTGTATGTATTGATAAATAAAATTTATGGGAGGCCACTGTTTTGGACTAAGCTACTGTGCTACGCTCAAACAGACCAGACCAGAATGGAATCTCATGCATGGTGCCACATAATCATACTAAACTTTAAAATAGGCCAGTTTTCCAAAACACCAGAGATTCATAGTAGCCAATCAGAAGGGTCCCAGCTAACCTGAGTCAACATGGTAAGGAAGTCACCTGGGCTTTGGAATGTAACTTTGAAATTATATAACATTTTTTTTTTTTGTTTTTTTTTTTTTGAAATGCAGTCTTGCCCTGTTGCCCAGGCTGGAGTGCAGTGGCACAGTCTCAGCTCACTGCACCTTCTGCCTCCCAGGTTCAAGCGATTCTCTTGCCTCAGCCCCCCAAGTAGCTGGGACTACAGGCATGTGCTACTACACCCAGCTAGTTTTTTGTATTTTTAGTAGAGACAGGATTTCACCATGTTAGCCAGGATGGTGTTGAGTAGAGACAGGGTTTTGCCATGTTAGCCAGGATAGTCTTGATCTCCTGACCTTGTGATCTGCCTGCCTCAGCCTCTCAAAGTGCTGGGATTACAGTAGTGAGCCACCACGCCCTACCCTTTTTGTTTTTATTTCTGCTTTCTTCACCCCTTTTCTGCCTATAAAGCTCACCTCCTCTACTCAATTTGAGTAAAGAAAAGAATTTTCATTTAAGTAATGTGAGCTCTTTCAAATTAGGCCCAGAGAGGCATTAAAATGAGACAGCAATCACGTTCTACTACCCTCTTTGAGCTATGTATTCATCTCTTGGAACTGCTTGCTTTTGCTACAAGTAGCTATGAATTAACCTAATAATGTCACACGGACAGCATATCCTACGCCTTATAGCAAAACAGTGTATATAGCCAGTTACTAATGAATATTACTCCTGTAAACCAGTGGGAATTCCCGACAACTTTGTATCAGTCCACTCCATTTCTCCTCTTTTTTGCTTTAAGAATCCACTTGTGGCCAGGTGCAGTGTGGCTCATGCCTGTAATCCCAACACTTTGGGAGGCCAAGGCAGGTGGATCACCTGAGGTCAGGGATTTGAGACCAGCCTGACCAACATGGAGAAACCGTCTCTACTAAAAACGCGAAAGTTAGCTGAGCATGGTAGCATATACCTGTAATCCCAGCTATTCAGGAGGCTGAGGCAAGAAGATCACTTGAACCTGGGTGGTGTTGGTTGTGTTGAGCTGAGATTGCACCATTGCACTCCAGCCAAGGAGACAAGAGTGAAACTCTGTCTCAAAAAAAAAAAAAAAAAAAAGAATCCACATGTGGCTGGGATTAGTGGCTCATGCCTATAATCCCAGCACTATGAGAGGCAGAGGCAGGAGGATCGCTTGAGACCAGCCCAGGCAACATAGACCCTGTTTCTACAAAAAAATAAAACATTAGCCAGGTGTGGTAGTGTGCACCTGCAGTCCCAGCTGCTATGGGAGGCTGAGGTGGGAGGATCATCTGAGCCGAGGGAGGTTGAGTTGCAGTGAGTCATGATTATGCCACTGCACGCCAGCCTGGGTGACAAAGTGAGACCCTGTCTAAACAACAACAACAAATCTCCTGTGTAACTGCTGTTAATTGGATATATATTCAGGGCAACTTGAATCTGTGCTCCTGAGTTCCAGTCCTCAGCTGTGGCCCAAATAAACTGTCCATTTATATTGATTTTGCTTAAGTTTCTTCCTTTTTTTTTTTTTTTTTGGAGATGGAGTCTTGCTTTGTCGCCCAGGCTGGAGTGCAGTGGTACAATCTTGGCTCACTGCAACCTCCACCTCCCAGGTTCAGGCGATTCTCCTGCCTCAGCCTCCCGAGTAGCTGGTATTACAGGCGTGCGCCACCATGCCCAGCTAATTTTTGTATTTTTGGTAGAGATGGGATTTCTCCATGTTGGTCAGGCTGGTCTTGAACTCACGACCTCAGGTGATTTGCCCGCCTCTGCCTCCCAAAGCGCTGGGATTACAGACAAGAGCCACTGTGCCTAGCCTAAGTTTCTTTCTTTTATATCAACAGACTTATGGAACACATTTCTGTTTCTTTCTTTTTCTTTTTTTTGAGATGGAGTCTCGCTCTGTCACTCAGGCTGGAGTGCAGTGGCACAATCTTGGCTCACTGCA
The DNA here is from genome assembly GCA_963573385.1 of Cacajao melanocephalus. NCBI lineage: Eukaryota > Metazoa > Chordata > Mammalia > Primates > Pitheciidae > Cacajao > Cacajao melanocephalus. Next base: position 82,335 of record CAUYLG010043893.1, read on the forward strand.
ACCTCCGCCTCCTGGGTTCAAGCAATTCTTCTGTCTCAGCCTCCCAAGTAGCTGGGATTACAGGTGCATGATACCAGCCTGGGTAATTTTTTTTATTATTTTTATTTTTAGTAGAGATGAGGTTTCACCATGTTGGTCAGGCTGGTCTTGAACTCCTGACCTCATGATACATCCGCCTTGGCCTCCCAAAGTCCTGGGATTACAGGCGTGAGCCACTGTGAATGGCTAACGCCTTTCTGTGTTACAGATGGGATGCTTCTTGATTCATGACTCACTAATAACCAATTAGATCACTGAACTCTTTGTTCAAATGTTTTCTTTCTTTTTTGAGACTGAGTCTTGCTCTGTTTCCCAGGCTAGAGTGCAGTGGTGCAATCTCAGCTCACTAGAACCTCCACCTCCTGTGTTCAAGCGATTCTCCTCCCTGAGCCTCTAGAGTAGCTGGGACTACAGGCGTGTACCACCACACCTGACTAATTTTTGTATTTTTAGTAGAGATGGGTTTTGCCATGTTGATCAGCCTGGTCTTGAACTCCTGACCTCAAGTGATCCATCTGCCTCAGCCTTCCAAAGTGCTGGGATTACAGGTGTGAGCCACTGTTCCTGGTCCCAAATTCTTGACATTCTTGCCAACACTTGTTCTTTGGAGTAGTTGACTTTTGTTGTGAGTCATAGGAGTTCTTTACATGTTCTTGATGCTAACACCTTGCCAGATATATGATTTGCTGATACTTTTTACGATTCCCTGGTTGCCTTTTCCCAGTGCTGATAGTGTCTTCTGACACACAGAATTGCTTATTTATTTATTTGGAGACAAGGTCTTGCTCTTTCCCCCAGGTGTGATTCCAGCTCACTGCAATCTCAACCTCCTGGGCTCAAGGAATCCTCTTCCCTCAGCTGCCTGGCTCACACAGGTTTTAAATTTTGATGAAATAAAATGTGTCTTTCTTTTGTGAACCGTGTTCTGGTGTTTTATCCAAGAAATCAATGCCAAACCCAGTGGAAACTTTGCCCAGTGTTTTTGTTTAAAAATGAAAATTACAACAGAGTTAAAGATCCACTTGACTTTTATTTGCAATTCATGAATTAGAGTACCATCGTATTCTATAGAATAAGAGCTCCTCCTGGACAGAACAGAAGGGTGGTTTTTGTAAAGAACAAGGGAAACAGGGCAACAGCAACAAAGCAAATTGGTTAACATCAGGTTACTTTTATTGAAAGGATAAAGCAGAGGGGACGTCCTTATTATGCCAGCTGAGATTGACTGGGCCCTTTCTGATTGGTTGCTGTGAGTCTCCTGTTTTGTAGAAAAACTGGGTATGTTTGAGGAGCTACCTGCTGCTTTAAAATTTTAGTTTGATCATATGCCACTTAGCATGAGTGACTCCATTTTGGTTTGGTCTCATTTGTTGGGGCCTAGTATAGGATCTTAGTCCAAAAAAATGGCCTGCGTAATTTTTACTATTTTCTTCTAAGAGTTGTTTAGTTTTAACTGTTACCTTTAGGTCTTTGATCAATTGTGATCTCATTTTTGTGTGTAATTTAAGGGTCCAACTGGTTTTTTTTTTTTTTTTTTTTTTTGAGGCAGGGTTTTACTCTGTCACCCAGGCTGGAGTGCAGTGACATGATGTCATCTCACTGCAAACTCCACCTCCTGGGTTCAAGCGATTCTCCTGCCTTAGCCTCCCTAGTAGCTGGGATTATATGCACATGCTACCACACCTGGCTAATTTTTTGTATTTTTAGTAGAGATAGGTTTCACCATATTGACCAGGCTAGTCTAGAACTCCTGATGTCAGGTGATCTATCCGCCTTGGTCTCTCAAAGTGCTGAGATTACAGGCGTGAGCCACCTCACGCGGCTGTATTTTTTCACATGTGGATATCCAATTTTCCCAGAACCATTTTTTCTTTCAACTTTTATGTTTGGGGGGTACATGTGCAAGTTTGTTACATGGGTAAATTTTGCGTTACTAGGGGTAATGCAAATTCAACTGATTTAATCACCTGGGTAGTGAGAGCATAGTACCTAATAGGTTTCTTTCTCACCCTCACCTTCCTCCAACCCTCCCACTTCAAGTAGGCCCCAGTGTCTTTTGTTCTCATCTTTGTATCCATGCCAACACCATTTTTTGAAAAGTATTTTTTTTTTTCCCAATAATGAATCTGGGCACACTTGGAAAAATCATTTTGCCATTTATGTTTGTGTATCTTTCTGGGCTCTGTGTTCTATTCCAAGGGTCTGTATCTATGTCTTTATGACAATACCACACTGTTTTGATTACTATACCTTTGATTACTTATCTAAGGATTTTTGCTTTGGTATTCATAAAGGACGTTTGTCTGCTTTTCTTTTTGCTTTTTGTATCTTTGTCTATCTGGCTTCATAGAATGAATTGGGATGTGTTCCCTCCTCTACATTTTTTTTTAGAATAGTTTGAAGAGGATTCGTGTTAATTTTTCCTTAAATGTTTGATAGATTTTTGCAGTGAAACTATTTGCGGGCTTTTATTTGTTGGGGGTTTTTGATTACTGCATCAATCTTACTAGTTGTAGGTTTCCACTAGTTGTAGGTTTCACAGGTTTCTCTGTCTTCATGACCCAGTCTTGGTAGATTGTGTGAGCCTAGAAATTGCCCACTTCATATTACCCCATTTGTTGGTTTACCCATAGAGGCTTCTTTACTATGGTGTGAGGCATTCTTTCAATTGTACTTCCTTGTTATTATCCAGGAGTCCTAGTGATGTGGAATATAGTGTGGGGAGACAGTAATCATTCGATTGACATACGATTTGGCCTCATTTTAGGAAGCTTGCGTTGCTGAGTTGTGGTTTGCATAACTACTTTTTATCCTCATGTCTCTTTAGTGGAGGCAGGAAGGGTAGAGGGGAATAGAATTAGGTATTTCCCTTGTCCCAGAAGGTTTGGCTCTGGTAGCATCCCAGTTGGTAGGCTCTTTCCCTTTCCTTCCTTCCCTCCCTCCCTCCCTCCCTTCCTTTCTCTCTTTTTCTCTCTTTCTTTCTCTTTCTTTTCTCCCTTCCCTTCCCCCTTTTTTTTTTCATTTTTTTCTTTTTTTTTTTTTTTTTTTTTTGATACACACATGGGGTCTCACTTGGTTTGCCAGGCTGGTCTTGAATCTTGGCCTCAAGCCATCCTCTGGCCTTTGGCCTCCCAAAGTGCTGGGATTATAGACATGAGCTACTGCGCCTGGCCTGAAGGTGGTATCTGTTCAGAACAATTCCCTGAGTGTATTTCAGAATGACTACTCACCTTCTTCCTGCCACAAGCAGGAAGCAATTTTCCTATGATCTTCACTGTGAGAACTGATAAGGTTTCTGGAGGTAGAGCTCACAAACTCCTGGGGGGCCCCCTATGACTGGACTCCCTGGATTTTTACCTTTTTTTCTTTTTTAAATGGCTAATTTAAAAAGTTTATGTTTAGTGGAGAAGAGTTCTCGCTATGTTGTCCAGACCGGTCTTAAACTCCTGAACTCAACTGATCCTCCTGCCTCCATCTCCCAAAGTGTTGGGATTACAGGCGCGAGCCACCACATCCAGCCAGATTTTTACTTTTTAAATTTATCCACACTAAGCCTTCAGTAATTCTTCAGTTGCAATTTAGGTTTTCCCCATCCCTGTACTGCTTCCCACAGAGATTTTGCTATGGGAGTCTGTTCTAGTTAGTTATGACTCTTTTATCAGTTAGGTTGGTGGGATCCTGTCCAAAAGCCAGTATCCAGATACTGTCAAAGGTCAGACTTTGTGAACAAGCATTTCTAAAGATACGCAGTCTCAGGGTGGCTGATGTTAAGTTTTTTCTGCACACTAGTTACTACATCTTTGTTAGGGCAGGTGCTACAGACCCACCGTACAGAGAGGCATTAGGGGTGGCCTGGCAGCACATACTTTCCCCACCTGAGAGGCACGTTCCTATTCTACTGTTGCAAGTTCAGTTCTAGCAGCAGAATTGCTTTGTGGAAGGAAGTGAGTTTAGTCAGAGGTTAAGTTTGATGACTGTGGAATCTTGGAATAAATGTTTGGAGAGCACAGAGTCATGAGAACTTGGGAGTAGAGTCTAGGATCCCGGTGCTGTGAGTCTCACCCATCCTCCTCCATACATGTGGGTTGTTTTAGGACTCGGTGGCCTTTGAGGATGTAGCTGTGAACTTCACCCTGGAAGAGTGGGCTTTGCTGGATCCTTCCCAAAAGAATCTCTACAGGGATGTGATGCGGGAAACCTTCAGGAACCTGGCTTCTATAGGTAAGGGTGACAATATTCCTTCCCTTAGTAAACTAGAGAACAAGTGTTTCTAACTCCTTTACACTTTGGGGTATAAACCAGGCATGGCTGCAGTGAATTGTGAACATAAAATCTAATACTTTTTTTCATTATTTTGTACTAATTCATAATGACTTTTTTGGTCTAAATTTTAGGAAAACAATGGGAAGACCAGAACATTGAAGACCCATTCGAACTTCCCAGGAGAAATACAAGGTAATTTGTACTCAAAAAAGAAAGCTCTGTTCCTTGAGAGCATTTCATATTGTTAGGAATTTTTATAAAACAAGCAAACAGAACATATAAGCCCAGCTTCAGATTGATTGGTTTTTAGAAAATCTTCTCCTAAAACATAGTTAAGTATAACATAGATGTTCAGTGTTTGCAAAATAGTTCACTTGTAGATAGTATTAAGAAACCTCATATGAATATCTTTTTTTTTTTTTTTTTTTTTAAAAGAAGGAATTTCACTCTTGTTGCCCAGGCTGGCATGCAAGGGCACCATCTCAGCTCACTGAAACATCTGCCTCCTGGGTTCAAGCGATTCTTCTGCCTCAGCCTCCCTAGTAGTTGGGATTATAGGTGCCCACCACCACGCCTGGCTGATTTTTTATATTTTTAGTAGAGATGGGGTTTTACCATGTTGGCCAGGCTGGTCTTGAACTCCTGTCCTCAGGTAATCCACCTGCCTCAGCCTCCCAAAGTGCTGGGATTACAGATGTCAGCCACCAGGCCCAGCCATGAATATCATTTTTTGATAATAGGTATGACTGTGACCTAAAGCAGAGCATTTAGTCTGCTCACATTATATTCAAACAATTGAGATAAGGCATAAAACTTACACTTTCCCTGATAAGGTTAAAAATATGAGTCCAAGGCTGGGTGTGGTGGCTCACGCCAGCAGCCACCAGCCTGGCCAACGTGGTGAAACCCTGTCTCTACTAAAGATATAAAAAATTCACCTGGTGTGGTAGCCATGCCTGTAATCCCAGCTACTCAGGAGACTGAGGCAGAATAATTGCTTGAACGAAGGAGGTAGAAGTTGCAGTGAGCCGAGATCGTGCCATTGCACTCCAGCCTGCCAGCCTGGGAACAGAGTGAGACTGTCTCAAAAAAAAAAAAAAAAAAAAAAAGTGAGTCCAGGCCTGGTGCAGTGGTTCACACCTATAATCCCAGCACTTTGGGAGGCAGAGGTGAGAGGATCCCTTGAGCCTTGGAATTCGAGATCAGCCTGGGCAACAGTGAGATCCTGTCTCTGTATTTTAAAAAAGTATACGTGGCCGGGCGTGGTGGCTCACGCCTGTAATCCAAGCACTCTGGAGGCCAAGGTGGGCAGATCAACTGAGGTCGGGAGTTTAATACCAGCCTGATCAACATGGTGAAACTCTGTCTTTAAAAAAAAAAAAAAAAAAAAAAAGTATACATAAGGGCTGGGCGCTGTGGCTCACGCCTGTAATCCCAGCACTTTGGGAGGCCAAGGCGGGTGGATCACCTGAGGTCGGGAGTTTGAGACCAGCCTGGCCAACATGGTGGAACCCTGTCTTTTTTTTTTTTTTTTTTTTTAGAGATGGGGTCTCACCAAATTGGTCAGGCTGGTCTCGAACTCCTGACCTCAGGTGATCCACCCACCTCGGCCTCCCAAAGTGCTGGATTTACAGGCATGAGCCACCATGCCCGGCCCTGGAACCCTGTCTGAAAAAAGAAAAAAAGGTATATATAAGTCTAATACGTGTTAGTAAATATTAAATTATTTATAAACAAACTGTTAATAATGTACTTCTCATTTTTCCCACAAGTCATATTCCAGAGAGACTCTGTGAACGTAAAGAAGGGAGTCAAGGTGAAGAAACCTTCAGCCAGATTCCAGATGGTATTCCGAACAAGAAAACTCCTGGAGTAAAACTGTGTAAAAGCAGTGTGTGTGGAGAGGTTGGCATGGGTGCTTCATCGCTTAATAGGCACATCAGAGATCACACTGGACGTGAACTAAATGAATATCAGGAATATGGAAAGAAGTCATATACACGAAACCGGTGTGGACGAACCTTGAGTTATCGTGCTTTTCCAGTACGTGAAAGGACTCATCCTGGAGGAAAACCCTATGATTGTAAGGAATGTGGAGAAACTTTCATTTCTCTTGTAAGCATTCGAAGACACATGTTAATGCATAGGGGAGGTGTGCCTTACAAATGTAAGGTGTGTGGGAAAGCCTTTGATTATCCCAGTTTATTTCGAATACATGAAAGAAGTCACACTGGAGAGAAACCCTATGAATGCAAGCAATGTGGGAAAGCCTTCAGTTGTTCAAGTTACATTCGAATACATGAAAGGACTCACACTGGAGATAAACCCTATGAATGTAAGCAATGTGGCAAAGCTTTCAGTTGTTCCAAGTACATTCGAATACATGAAAGAACTCACACAGGAGAGAAACCATATGAATGTAAACAGTGTGGTAAAGCCTTTAGGTGTGCCAGTTCTGTTCGAAGTCATGAAAGGACTCACACTGGAGAGAAACTTTTTGAGTGTAAGGAATGTGGGAAGGCTTTGACTTGTCTTGCAAGTGTTCGAAGACACATGATAAAGCACACTGGCAATGGACCTTATAAATGTAAGGTGTGTGGGAAAGCGTTTGATTTCCCCAGTTCATTTCGAATACATGAAAGGACCCACACTGGAGAGAAACCCTATGATTGTAAGCAATGTGGGAAAGCCTTCAGTTGTTCCAGTTCTTTTCGAAAACACGAAAGAATTCACACTGGAGAGAAACCCTATAAATGTACAAAATGTGGGAAAGCCTTCAGTCGTTCCAGTTACTTCCGAATACATGAAAGAACTCATACCGGAGAGAAACCCTATGAATGTAAGCAATGTGGGAAAGCCTTCAGTCGATCCACTTATTTTCGAATACATGAAAGAATTCACACTGGAGAGAAACCCTATGAGAACCCTAACCCTAACCCTTCTGTTGTCCCAGTTCTTTTATAATCATGAATGGAGTCACACAGAGAAAAAGTAAGAAATTTGGGAAAGCCTTCAGTCCTTTCTATTTCTTTCCACTGCATGAAAAGATTCACAGTGGAGGAAGACCTTGTAAGATAATTGGCTTTAAATTATGAGAGACTTGCAATAGGACAGTAAACTCTAGAGTTGGATCTCTGGATTGTGTTATGTCAGTGTTGGTAGTTTAGGAACTAGATTTCCAAGAATCCATTCCATTTGTGATTCCATGATACAATTCATCAGTAACCTATCATACATGAGATTTGGAAGTAAGCAAAGAAGGCGTTAGTCGTGGTTTGGAAGCACCATGCAGGGAGACAGCCATGTGAATACAGGCTGTATGGACACCTGCTTCCATTCTATTTTCCTGCTTCTTTGGGTTGCCAATCAAGAGTATCCTCAAAACTACTTGACTTCAGTTTTCTTGCAGGTGTAGGTTTCACACAGGTCTCCAGAAGCCCCACGTTGAATATCTACTTTAGTTTTCCTTCAGACATTATTACGTGTGTACTAGGCAACTCATTCAGACTATCTTGGTTGGGAATATTCTCTGATGCTCTGACTCCCCTAGTCTGTAGACACTTGGTATAACATCTAATTTGTGTAGTAAGCACCTTTGTTCATACTAGTAGTGACCATATTCTTGATTCAGCCTGACTGCTACCATGCTACTGTCAAAACCAACTAGAGGGGAGCTTGTTCTGCTGCACTGTGCAGTGACTGGCCTCGTCCACGACTTTGATGTGAGACTAAGTACCTTCCCCTTATCAGGAAATTTCAAGTGTTTCCTGTTACAGCTCAGTGTAATGCCTCACTTCATTTCCAGTTGTTTGACTATATATGACTAATACGTATTTTTTATTCAAACAAGACTTCTGTACATGTTTCTTAGAAACTATTAACTGTCTTCAGTCTTGGATCACATCAAGTTTATAATTTTGGCAAATTATTTGTTAAGACACTGTGAAGTCAGCATTAATCAGGTACATACAACTTTAGGAATTTTTTCCTCATGTAAATTTTACTTTTCTTGCTTATATAGTTTCAACCTTTATCTTTCTAGTAATGTCTCATTTACTCATAATACCAAAAGTTAAGCCATGCTGTTTTGTGTGCCCTCTAGCTAAAGACCACAAAGACCATACCTGTTATCAAAGAGGATGTAATAAATTGTAATAATAATTATGACCACAAACCATAAATGACTGCGTGATATATCAGTAAGAGGGTGCTCTGAATAATTTCTTACAGGTTTTGTGCTTGCTTTAGGTTGACTGGTTTCTATTCAAGCAAGCAAGATGATTCTCTGTATTTGATGCATTGATGAGGTAAACTTAATTCTAAATTTGGTAATCATAATTGTTCTTATTCAGAAGGGAAAAGGAATGGTGGGAGGCAAACCTAACTCATAAGAAATACCACTGAATCATGTTAGTGAGAAGAGAAGAATTTTGGTCATGTTTATGATTTGGAACATGTTCTCTTTGACCTGTTTTATTTATTTATTATTATTATTTTTTGAGACAGAGTCTCGTCTGTTGCCCAGGCTGGAGTGCAGTGGTACAATCTCGGCTCACTGCAACCTCTACCTCCCAAGTTCAAGTGATTTTCCTGCCTCAGCCTTCCAAGTAGCTAGGATTAGAGGCGTCTGCCCAGCTAATTTTTGTGTTTTTAGTAGAGATGGGGTTTCACTATATTGGCCAGGCTGGTCTTGAACTCCTGGCCTTGTGATCTGCCCACTTCGGCTTCCCAAAGTGCTGGGATTACAGGCGTGAGCCACCGCGCCCGGCTCACCAGTTTTAAAGACATGGTTGCAGAATGCCCTTTTTTTGTCTTGATTCATCATAGCCACTTAGGAGCATTGTCTCCCATTGCAGGTGTCTGGTGTGTTTCTCTCTAACAGCATGAGACTCAGTCTTGCAGTGAGGGGAGGCTGACTCCTGGACTTGTGGACCTGTTTTTGCCTTACTTATTCTCTGAACACTGAAGTATTTCCTGTGATGTACTGGACATTGTTTTCCATTATGTACCTCAGTTACAATATGTAAATTTACTTCTTAGCAAGCTATATAATACTTTTAAAAAGCTCCTTTATGAGTCTAATGAGACTAATATATTTATGCAGATTTTCTGAATGCAAGCCTAGGAAGGAACAAAGCATCAATATTCCAACCAAGGCTTTCTTGCTCAGATAATACGAGTTTTTTTGTTTTTGTGTTTTTGAGATGGAGTTTCACTCTTGTCACCCAGGCTGGAGTGGAATGGCGCAATCTCAACTTGCAACCTCCATCTCCTGGGTTCAAGCGATTCTTCTGCCTCAGCCTCCCGAGTAGCTGGAATTACAGGCGCCCACCACCACACCCAGCTAATTTTTTTCATATTTTTATTGAGATGGGGTTTCACCATGTTGGCCAGGCTGATCTCAAACTTACAGGCGTGAGCCACTGTTCCTGGCCTATATGCTTTTGATTCTAATTTATCAACAGCCCTCTCCTATAGAGTAAAAAGCAACATGCAAAAGTCAGCTTTTTGTCTGTACACTTCCATGAAACCATCCAATCACTTCATCAAAGTGTCCAGCAAGCTCCTGTTGAGAAAATATTTGTTGAAACTTCTGAGAGTCAAAAGCCCAGGTATCAAAGGATAGAGTAGCAATCAGTGACCAAACTGCGACTTTATGTGGAGATGACATATTCAGCCCCAGATAATGTATTCACATGAGTGAAGGGTGGAGTCATTGCCTGTTAGATTCTGTAGTCGTTTGGATTAGAGAGGGCAATACAGAGTTAGCTGCTACTGAATCCAACCACTGACTCATCCTTCTCCCTTGAAGACAACATCCACAGTGATAGTATGGGCCACAGAGTAGAAACACCACTGTCAACATGACTTCAAGTGTGATTTTGCACAGGATGTAGGTGCTGTGTTGGGATGGTGAATGAAGGTAAGGGACATTGGAAGCACAGGGTGAGGGAGATGAACAGGGGACATTGGGAGCACAGAGTGAGGGAGAGGAACAGGACATAGCTGAGCCTGATTATTGACCTTGACTGTGGGAGTATCTTGATGCTTCACAAACACCCCAGAGAGGACATTGTAGCACAGGCTCAAAGAGTGTTCATAAACCAGGAAGGCCACCACTTTTGGAAGGCAGCGATGCTGCTTTCTGTTTGAGTCCTGATGCTCTGTTGACAGCATACATGGTTCTTCATCTGATTAGAAAAGCAATGCTGCAGTTTGTGAGTTTCAGCAATGTAGAATTAAGTTATTTTGGGGCCGGGCGCAGTGACTCACGCCTGTAATCCCAGCACTTTGGGAGGCTGAGGCAAGAGGACCAGCCTGACTGACATGGAGAAACTCCGTCTCTACTAAAAATACAAAAATTAGCTGGGCGTGGTGGCACATGCCTGTAATCCCAGCTACTTAGGAGGCTGAGGCAGGGGAATTGCTTGATCCCGAGAGGTGGAGGTTGCGGTGAGCAGAGATCAAGCCACTGCACTCCAGCCTGGGCAACAAGAGCGAAACTCCGCCTAAAAAAAAAAAGGTTATTTTGGTAATCTAGGACTCACTCTTCCTTCTAGCTGCAGACAGAGCTATGGATATGGAATGTCACACATTTCTAAGGTTATGCTGTCTTTTTTGTTTAATTGATAAATGGAGTTCGCTTCCACATTGCGTTTCTGTATGCAATGGAAGGCCAAGGGAGCAGAATCCCTTTAGGCCAAGACTTCAAGACCAGCCTGGGCAATATCATCAGACTATGTCTGTATGAAATACTTTTTATATTCTTTATATAATTTATGAGAGTCCAGTGTCATGCTGTCAGTTAATATTAGAAAATTATTCGGTGTATCCATGATATTCTGATTATAAGAAATGCTTCAGCTGGGCACAGTGGCTCATGCCTGTAGTCTCAGCTACTCAGGAGGCTGAGGTGGGAGGACCATTTGAGCCCAGAAGTTCTGGGCTGTAGTGCGCTATGCCGATTGGGTCTATGCACTAAGTTCGGCATGAGTATGGTGACCTCCCAGTAGCGGGGGACCACCAAGTTGTTCAAGGAGCGGTGAACCAGCCCAGGTTGGAAACGGAGCAGGTCAAAACTCCCGTGCTGATCAGTAGTGGGATTGCGCCTGTAAATAGCCACTGTGCTCCAGCCTGGGCAACATAGTGAGATCCCATCTCTTTAAAAAAAAGAGAAATGCTTCAATTTTTGTTGTTGTTGTTGTTGTTTTGAGACAGAGTCTTGCTGTCACCCAGGCTGGAGTGCAGTGGTGCCATCTCGGCTCACTACAACCTCCACCCACTGGGTTCAAGCAATTCTCGTGCCTCAGCCTTCGGATTAGCTGGAATTACAGGTGTGTGCCACCACACCTGGCTAATTTTTTAATTTTTAGTAAAGATGAGCTTTTACCATGTTGGCCAGGCTGATCTCAAATTCCTGACCTCAAGTGATCCGCCTGCTTTGGCCTCCCAAAGTGCTGAGATTACAGGTATGAGCCAGTGCTCCCAGCCTGAGAAATGCTTCCATTCTTGAGATATGAAAATTACCTTTTTAGATACATATTAAAAAAAATAGAGATGGAGTCTTGTTGTGTTGACCAGGCGAGTCTCGAACTCCTGGCATCAAGTGATCCTCCCATCTTGGCCTCCCACAGTGCTAGGATTACAGGCATGAGCCACTACACCTGACCTTTAGATATACATGTTTTATATTTGCAGTTTTTAATAAAGTAAGGTCAAAATGGAAAAAATTTTTGGATAAATGACCTTAGGTTGTAAGCATTTTACTTTCAAGAAAAACTTTTAAATTTATTCCTGTATCAAAAAATTACATCCAGTTCATTTACTATAGCGTGAAATTTTATCAAAAAGAACTTAGTAATTTCAAATGTGAACTGAAGTTATTTTTTTCTTTTTTTTCACTTACTGTCTGTCTCCCTGAGTTTCTATAAGCCTTTTGGATCTTTTACCCACCATATAGATAAAACCATGGTCAAAAGTGATACAAGGCTGGGCATGGTGGCTCACGCCTGTAATCTCAGCACTTTGGGAAGCCAAGGTGGGTGGATCAGGAGGTCAGGAGATCGAGACCATCCTGGCCATGGTGAATCCCTTCTCTACTAACATACAAAAAATTAGCCAAGTGTGGTGGTGCGTACCTGTAGTCCCAGCTACTTGGGAGGCTGAGGCAGGGGAATTGCTTGAACCTGGGAGGTGGAGGTTGCAGTGAACTGAGATTGCATTACTGCACTCCAGCCTGGCAACAGAGCAAGAGTCCATCTCAAAAAAAAAAAAAAAAAAAAAAAGTGATACAGAAGGAGGCAGAGCAAGATGGCCAAATAGAGCCCTCCAGTGATTCTTCCCCCAACAAGAACACCAAATTGAACAGAACAGATATCCACACAAAAAAGGAAGTTAATAAGAACCAAAAATCAGCTGTGCAGTCACAGTACTTGGTCTTCTATTAAGTAAAGAGGCATGGAAGAGGGTGGAAAAGCCAGTCCTGAATTACCTATGCCACCCTTTTCCCATCCTCTCGCAGAGGTCACATGGCACAGAGAGAGAGTCTGTGCATTTGGGAGAGGGAGAGCACGATGATTGTGGGACTTTGCATTGGAACTCAGTGCTGCCCTGTCATAGCAGAAAGCAATATGGGGCAGAACTCAGCCAGTGCGCATGGAGGGAGCATATAGATCATCCTTAGCCAGAGTCTAATTCTCCATCCCAATTGCCAGAACCTGAGTTCTGGCAAGCCCTGCCACCATGGGCTAAAATGTTTTGGTGTCCTAAATAAACTTGAAAGGTAGTCAGGGTCAGTCCCAGGAAGTGCAGTTCCTGTGTAAGTCTTGGTGTTGGGTGGGCTTGGAGCCAGTGGACTTGGGGTGCATAAGACCTATTGAAACACTAGTTGGGTTGGAGAAGGGAGTACTTGTGACACTACTCTCCTGACCCCAGGCAGTACAGCTAAAAGTTCAGGGAGAGACTAATTCTTTCTACTTGAGAGGAAAGGTGAGCGTAAAGAGGACTTTATCTTGCAACTTGGATACAAGCTCAGCAACAGTATAATAGGGCACCAGTCCTGAGGCCTCTATTCCAATCCCTAGCTCCTGGACATTTCTAGATACACCCTGGGCCAGAAGGGAGCCTACTGCCTTGGAGAGAAGGACCCAGTCCTGGCAGAATTCACCACCTGCTGAACCCCTGGGCCCTGAGTGATCAGCAGGGGTAGCCACACAGTACTTGTAATGGCCTTGGGTGAGACTTAGAGCTGTACTGGCTTCAGATGTGACCAAGCACATTTCTACCTGTGGTGGCTATGGGGAGAGACTCCTGCTGCTCAAGAATAGGAGAGGGAAGAGTAGGCCAGGCACAGTAGCTTATGCCTGCAATCCCAGCACTTTGGGAGGCTGAGCCCAGGAGTTCAAGGCTAGCCTGGGCAACATGACAAAATCCCGTCTCTAAAAAAATACAAAAAATTAGCCAGGTGTGATGGTATGCATCTGTAGTCCCAGCTATTTGGGAGGCTGAGGTGGGAAATCACTTGCTCCCACGAGGTCAAGGATGCAATGAGTCAAGATTGAGCCACTGCACTCCAACGTGAGAGAGCAAACCCTTCTCAGAAAAAACAAAAACAAAACGAAAAAAAAACGCCAAGCAAACAAACAAAAACAAAACTTCTGTACAACAAGAGAAATAGTCACAGTCAACAAAGTGAAGAGGCAACCCACAAAATGGGAGAAAATATTTGCAAACAATCCATCTGACAAGGGATAGAAAATATATAGGAAGCTCAAATACCTCAATAGGAAAAACATTAATAATTCAATTTTAAAATGGGCAAAATATCTGAGTAGACATTTCTCAAAAAAAAAAAAAGACAAAATCAGACATATGAAAAGGTGCTTAGCATCATCAGAGAAGTGAAAAGACAGTATCATCTCACCCCAATTAAAATGGCTTTTATCTCAAAGAGAGGTAATAACAAATGATGGTGAGGATGTGAAACTGCCTTGTACACTGCCAGTGGAAATGTAAAATAGTAAGCCACTGTAGAGAACAGTTTGGAGGCTCCTCAAAAATCTAAAATTAGAACTATCCTATGGATCCAGCAATCACACTGCTAAGTATACACCAAAAGAAAGGAAATCAGTATATCAAAGAGATATCTGCACTCGCGTGTTTATTGTGGCACTATTCACAATAGCCAAGATTTCGAAGCAGCCTGAGTGTTCATCAAAAGATGAATCGATAAAGAAAATGTGGTACATTTATTCAACCATAAAAAAGAATGAGATCCTGTCATGTGCAACATCATGGATGGAACCGGAGGTCATTATGTTAAGTGAAATAAGCCAGGCACAGAAAGGCAAACTTCACATGCTCTGACTTATTTGTGGGAGCTAAAAATTAAAACGATTGAACTCATGGAGTTAAACAGTAGAAGAATGGTTACCAGAGCCTAGGAAGGGTAGTGGAGGAGGCAGGAAAGTGGGGGTGGTTAATGGGTAGAAAATTATACTTAGAATGACTAAGATCTAGTATTTGATAGCACACAGGATGACTACAGTCAACAATAGTTTATTGTACATTTAAAAATAAAAGTATAATTGGATTGTTTGTAACACAAGGAAACAATAAATGCTTGAGGTGATGGATACCTGATTTATCCTGATGTGATTTGATATGGTTTGGCTGTGTCCTCACTCAGATCTCAGCTTGAATTGTATCTTTCAGAATTCCCATATGTTATGGGAGGGAACCAGGGGGAGGTAATTGAATCATGTGGACTGGACTTTCCCATGCTATTCTCATAATAGTGACTAAGTTTCACAAGATCTGATGGGTTTATCAGGGATTTCCACTTTTGTTTCCTCCTCATTTTCTTTTGCTGCCACCATGTAAGAAGTGCCTTTCACCTCCTGCCGTAATTCTGAGGACTCCCCAGCCATGTGGAACCATAAGGCCAATTAGGCTTCTTTATCATCCTAGTCTCAGGTTTAATCTTTATCAGCAGTGTGAAAATGGACTAATACAGTAAATTGGTACCAACAGAGTGGGATGTTGCTTAAAAGCTACCCAAAAATGTGGAAGCGACTTTGGAACTAGGTAACAGGCAGAGGTTGGAACAGTTTGGAAAGCTCAGATGACAGGAAATGTGGGAAAGTTTGGAACCTCCTAGAGATTTGTCAAATGGCTTTGACAAAAATACTGATAGTGATATGAACAACAAGATCCAGGCTGAGGTGGTCTTAGATGGAGATGAGGAACTTGTTGGGAACTGGAGCAAAGGTGACTCCTTATGTTTTAGCAAAGAGACTGGTGGTATTTTGTCCTGCCCTGGAGATTTTTGACAGATGATTTAGGATACCTGAAGGAAGAAATTTCTAAGCAGAAAAGCATTCAAGAGGTGACTAGTCGGCTTGGGTGGTGTTAAAAGCATTCGTTTTAAAAGGGAAACAGCATAAAAGTTTGGAAAATTTGCAGCCTGACACAGTAGGAAAGAAAACACCATATTTTGAGGAGAAATTCAAGCTGGCTGCAGAAATTTGCATTAGTAAGGAGCCAAATGTTAATCCCCAATACCATGGGGAAAATGTCTTCAGGTCATGTCAGATACCTTCACACAGCCCCTCCCATCACAGGCCTGGAGGCCCAGGAGGAAAAAGTGGTTTCATGGGCTGGGCCCAGGGTCCCATGCTATGTGCAACATAGGGACTTGGTGCCCTGTGTCCCAGCCACTCCAGCTGGGGCTGAAAGGGCAAATGTACAGCTCAGGCTGTCACTTCAGAGGGTTGAAGCCCTAAGCCTTGGTAGCTTCCATGTGGTGTTGAGCCTGCGGGTACACAGAAGTCAAGAATTGAGATTTGGGACCCTCCATCTAGATTTTAGAAGATGTATGGAAACACCTGGATGCCCAGGCAAGTTTGCACAGAGGTGGGATGCTCATAAAGAACCTCAGCTAGGGCAGTGCAGAAGGGAAACGTGGGGATCAGAGCCCCCACACAGAGTCTCTACTGGGGCCCTACCTAGTGAAGTTGTGAGAAGAGGGCCACCGTCCTCCAGACCCCAGAATGGTAGATCCACTGACAGCACCGTGCACCTGGAAAAGCCACAGATTCAACACCAGCCTGTGAAAGCAGTGGGAGGGAGGCTGTACCCTGCAAAGCCACAGGGGCAGAGCTGTCCTAGACCATGGGAACCCACCTCTTGCATCAGTGTGACCTGGATATGAGACCTGGAGTCAAAGGATATCGTTTTGGAGCTTTAAAATTTGACTGCCCCGCTGGGTTTCAGACTTGCATGAGCCCTGTAACCCCTTTGTTTTGGCCAATTTCTCCCCTTTGGAATGGCTATATTTACCCAACACCTCTACCCCCATTGTATCTAGGAAGTAACTAGCTTGCTTTTGATTTTACAGGCTCATAGGTGGAAGGGACTTGCCTTGTCTTAAATGAGACTTTGGACTGTGGACTTTTGGGTCAATGCTGAAATAAGACCCTGGGGAACTGTTGGGAAGACATGTTTGGTTTTGATGTGTGAAAACATGAGATTTGGAGAAGCCAGGGGTGAAATGATATGGTTTGGCTGTGTCAGCACCCAAATCTCGAATTGTATCTCCCAGAATTTCCATTTGTTGTGGGAGGAACCCAGGGGGAGGAATTGAATCATGGGGGATGGTCTTTCCATGCTATTCTCACAGTAGTGACTAAGTCTCATGAGATCTGATGAGTTTATCAGGGGTTTCTACTTTTGCTTCCTCCTCATTTTCTCTTCCTGCCCCCATGTAAGAAGTGTCTTTTGCCTCCTGCCATGATTCTGAGGCTTCCCCAGCCAGGTGGAACTGTAAGTCCAAGTAAACCTCTTTTTCTTCCCAGATTCAGGTATGTTTTTATCAACAGCATGAAAACAGACTAATACATGATTATTACACATTGAATGCCTGTATTAAAATATCTCTTGTACTCAATAAATATATACATTTAATATGTACCCATACACAAAAGATAGTGTTCTTTGTGTTTTTTAATGGGTTTTGCCTTAAAGTCTAGTTAGTATGATAATGGTATATCCACTCCTGTTTTCTTTTGGTTACCATTTGCATGGAATAACTTTTCCCTTCTGTATTAGGCTCTTCTGCATTGCTATAAAAAAATACCTTAGCCAGATATGGTGGCTCATGCCTGTAATCCCAGCACTTTGGGAGGCCGAGACAGGCGGATCACTTGAGGTCAGGAGTTTAAGACCAGCTTGGCAACAAGGTGAAACCCTGTTTCTACTAAAAATACAAAAAATTAGCTGGGCGTGGTGGCACATACCTGTGATCCCAGCTACTCAGAAGGCTGAGGCAGGAGAATTGCTTGAACCTGGGAGGTGGAGGTTGCAGTGAGCCGAGATCTCGCCATTGCACTCCAGCTTGGGTAACAAAAGCGAAACACCATCTCAAAAAATAAAAGGATGAGGGGTTTAATCTCTAACCTCTAGGCCTGGTCAGCAGCACCAGCCGACCTTGCCACTGACTTCATGCCTGCTATGTCTCTCAATTTTTACTTCCTCCTCCTTTGAGACAAGAGACAGGAAAGAGGGGTCTCTTCTCTTGTTTTCCCCCTTTGAGAACCTCACTAGTGGGAGTTCTCAATATGTAAGCTTAAGTTGTAAACCTGTCATTTTTAATAAACTGCCTTTGATCTGCTTCTGCATTTCATGTATAAAAGTCAAGCTTTGTCTTTGTTCAATACTCGGTCTTTTAAGTGTAATCCACTAGACGATTTTTATTAAGATCCACTTAAAATCCTCCTGATCCGCAGGGCATGGTGACTCATGCCTGTAATCCCAGCACTTTGGGAGGCTGAGGTGGGCGGATCACCAGGTCAGGAGATGAAGACCATCCTAGCTAACACGGTGAAACCCCATCTCAGTAAATAAATAAATAAATAAATAAATAAATAAATAAATAAATAAAATCCTCCTGATCCACCCATTGGTCTCTCCAGTTTGCTAATTCCCACCACAGTGGGAGAAATGCTTGGCTATGCAGCCAGCAGCCTCATCCCAAATTCCTGATCCCTGGAGGACATCAGAGCCTCTCCCCAACCCCACTTCCGCAGTGTGGTGTTTGTTTGTTTGTTTATTTGTTTGTTTATAAAGATGGGGTTTCACCATGATGGCCAGGCTGGTCTTGAACTCCTGACCTCAGGTGATCTACCCACCTCGGCCTCCCAAAGTGCTAGGATTACAGGTGTGAGCCACCGCGCCCGGCCTGCCGTGTGGTTTTTTTGGCCTTCACTGCCCTCGTGTTCCGAAGCCAAGAGAGGGCTCCACTGGACAGTGAGTCTGGAATTCCCTGCACACAGTTGCGATCCCCAATCCAGTAGGAAGAAGCAGGAAGGGCCCGCAGACTACTGGCAGGGAATTCTTAAATGCAAATACTCCCCGGGAGGAGTCAGGTCACTGCCGAGGGAAAATACCACTCCCGCTTTGCCTCGCTGCCCTGCCCAAGGGCTGTGTCTGGAATCTGTTTATCTGGATCCTCTCAGCACTGGTTCCTCTCAGAACTGGTTCCTCTCAGCACTTCTTCTGTCACTCAGTGCCCAGGGGGCGGGACTGAGGCACTATCCAATCAGAGCTGTCGGGCGGGGTAGTGAGAACTGTCAATCAGGAGCGCTGCTTGGAGGAGTGTGGCAGGTTGAAAAAGCCCGCCGCTTTTTCTCACGCTCTTTCGCTGGGCTCCCTGCTGGGTCGCACTGGGACCTGTTCTGGTGGCAGGGGCTGGAGGGAGGACCTGGGGCACCGCGGAAGCCGAGAAATGTTGAGTGTGCAAGGCCGGGGGTCCCGAGATGGGATACGGCTGGTTGGAACCGGCTGGAACCGGCTGTGGTGGGACCTAGACCTCCGCGCCGCTGGCTTCTGGAGTCTGGGACCCGAGTCCCCTGGCGCAGCTCGGCCCTCGGTCCCCTCGGCCGCAAGGTGGGGCTGGGCCGGCAGCCCGGACCCCGGGCGTTCTCTCCCGTCCTTGCACGGCGACTGCGGCCCGGCCCTGGAGCCCTCTCTGGGCAGCTCTTAGCCAACAGTCGCAAGTCTCCCCAGATTCTGCGGGGCTGCGGGAGGGTCATGGTGGGGAATCTGCCTCAGGTGTGGGGCTCGTGTGGGAGGAGCAGCGGTCTGTGGGGTCCCCAGTTCCTCCTTTGTCTCCAGGGAGCTTGGGTTTTTCCTGAGATTTCCAGATATATGCGAAGCAGGGTCTCAAATCGCGACTGTGGCACCGGCCTAGCTTCTCCTAGGGCGGCCGGCAAATCCGTGGATTACCGGATTTACAGAGCTGACCTCCTGTCTTCAGCTGACCACAGCAATGTCACCTCTTCATCTCCCAGGCTTTGTTTCAAACACACGCCGCTCGCGCCATTGCACTCCAGCCTGGGCGACAGAGCGAAACTCCGTCTCAAAAACAAAAACAGGCTAGGTGCGGTGGCTCACGCCTGTAATCCCAACACTTTGGGAGGCCGAGGAGGACAGATCACCAGGTCAGGAGATCGAGACCATCCTAGCCAACATGGTGAAACCCTGTCTTAAAAAAAAACAAAAACAAACAAAAAAACAACCCAAAAAACAAAGCAATTACGAGGAAAATTCCTTGCCATTCCATTTTTCCCTGATCTAAAATGTGATGTCTGAATTTTATGTAACTATTGCACATTTCTTTTGCTTCATGTTAGAATGGCACACCTTTTTATTTAATCTATCCATATCTTTCTGTTTGAAATGATTTTCTTGTACACATTAGTGACCCTTGTTTCTTTAATCTACTGTGTCAATCTGTCTCTTTTTTGTGTATATAAATCATAGAGATTTAAAATGGTAATTGATATAATTGTATTAATATGTGTATATGTAATTGTTCTGTTTGTTGTACTTTCCTTCTATTTTTCAAACTTTCTCTTTTTCTACCATGTGTAGTTTTTGCTTATTCGTTTGTTTTTTGAGATGGAGTCTCCTCTGTTGCCCAGCCTGGGGTGTACTGGCGTGATCTCATTTCACTGCAACCTTCACCTCCTCTTGAGTTCAAACGATTCTTATGCCTCAGTCTCCCAGGTAGCTGGTATTACAGGCGCACACCACTATTCCTGGTGAATTTTTGTATTTTTAGTAGAGTCGGGGTTTCAGCATGTTGGCCAGGCTGGTCTTGAACTCCTGACATCAAGTGATCCACTCACCTTGACCTCCCAAAGTGCTGGGATTACAGGTGTGAGCCATGGCACCCAGCCACCTTCTGTAGTTGTAATTGACCATTCTATGTGATTGTATTTTATCCCCTCTGTTAGCATATCAGCCTAATCATTTCTTCAATTTTTTTTTTTTTTTTTTTTTGAGACAGGGTTTCACCATGTTGGTCAGACTGGTCTCGAACTCCTGACCTCAGGTTATCCACCTGCCTCAGCCTCCCAAAGTGCTGGAATTACAGGCATGAGCCAGCATGCCCGGCCCATTTCTTCAATTTTATCAGGGAATTCCCTAGAGTTTGTAGTATACATTGACAACTAATGGACCTTTAGTTTCAAGTAACACTGTGCTGGTTTTGAGGGTACTCCTGGTATGTTACACAGTGTTCTAGATATGTCTGTCCCATTCCATGGAACATTGTTGTCATTCCTTTGACCTGTTAGAATCTATAACCACCCAATGCATTGTTGAGATTTTTATTTTGAGGACATGTTTATATATTAGATCATATAGGGATAACAAAATGAAGAATTTGTTGTACCTTCATTTAATTGCTTAAGAATACTCTTGGGAGGTGGAAGGGGAGAAAAAAAGCAAATGCTCTTTAAAAAAAACACTCAAGTTCCTCAGCTATATCAGTTTCGTTTGTATTCTTTGTGATTTTTCTGTTAAAATAGACATTAGGCCAGGCACAGTGCCTCACGTCTGTAATCTCAGCACATTGGGAGGCCGAGGTGTGCAGATCGCTTGAGTCCAGGAATTTGAGACCAGTCTGGACATCATGGCAAGACCCTGTCTCTACAAAACAAGATCAACAAAATCAGCTGGGTATGGTGGCGGGTGCCTGTAGTCCCGGTACTTGGGAGGCTGAGGTGGGAGGATCACTTAAACCTGGGAGGTTGCAGCTACTGTGAGCTGTAATTGTACCACTACACTCAAGCCTGGGCAACAAAGTGATACCTTGTCTCAAAAAAAAAAAAAAAGGACCTTAAAATACCTGGAAATCAGATTCTACTCCCTTTTCACAGTTTGCTAGTATTGTTTTAGAAGGATGTAATTGTTCATTTGTTTAGTAACTTTTTCTTTCTTTTTTTTTTCTTTTTGAGACAACGTTTCACTTTTGTTGCCCTGACCAGAGTGCAATGGTGCCGATCTTAGCTCACTGCAATGTCCACCTCCTGGGTTGAAGCGATTCTCCTGCCTCCACCTCCAGAATAGCAGGGATTATGGGCACCTGCTGCCATGCTCTGCTGATTTTTTGTATTTTTAGTAGAGACAGGGTTTCCATGTTGGTCAGGCTGGTCTTGAACTCCTTACCTCAGGTGATCCACCCATGTCAGCCTCCCAAAGTGCTGGGATTACAAGCATGAGCCACTGGGCCTGATCATAACTTTTCAAAGTATGTTTAGAGAGACATGTTCCCTGTCCTGTGTAGTCAGTGAAGCCTCTGTTCCTTTAACTTGTGTTAATCTAGTGTTTTGAGAGGTTTCCTGAATGCTAGGAGCTAAAATAAAAACAGACCCGGCTGGGTGAGGTGGCTTACACTTGTAATCCCCGCACTTTGGGAGGCTGAGGCGGGTGGATCACCTGAGCTCAGGAGTTCAACATCAGCCTGGCCAACATGGTGAAACCCCGTCTCTACTAAAAATACAAAAATTAGCCAGGCATAGTGGTGGGCGCCTGTCATCCCAGCTACTCAGGAGGCTGAGGCAGGAGGATCCCTTGAATCAGGGATGCAGAGGTTGCAGTGAGCCAAGATTGCACCACTGCACTCCAGCCTGGCCAACAAGAGCGGAACTCTGTCTCAAAAAATAAACAAACAAAAATTAAAATTAAAAAAATTAATAAAACAGACCCAAACCTGACCTCTTCCAGGCTTTGTAGATGGCTGTGTCATGCAGCATTTCTTGAGCACTCAGAGTGACTGTTTAAACCTGTTTTAGCTTCCAATTTCTGCTGAACTGAGCCTAGAGATCAGACAGTGCTGAAAGTTAGGGTCTGCTCTGGTTTTTTCTAGAAATTTGTTATTTCCTGGGCATGCGTGGGGCTTTCTCAATTCCCCAGGATACCAGAGTGCTTTTGGTTACCCTAATTTCTGAAGGTAATTTTCTCTCCAGGTAGTTTTTCTGGGTCTTAGGTGGTCTATTCTGTCTCAGTCATAGACTGTTTTTCCACATAGTTGCAGGCTTTTTGTTGACAACATTTTTTTTTTTTTGAGATAGAATCTCACTCTTTTGCCGAGGCTAGAGTGCAGTGGCACGATCTCAGCTCACTGTAACCTCTGCCTCCTGGGTTCGAGCAATTCCCTGTTTCATCCTCCCAAGTAGCTGGGATTACAGGTGAAGGCCACCATGTCTGGCTAACTTTTGCATTTTTAGTAGCAATGGGATTTCACCATGTTGGCCAGGCTGGTCTTGAACTCCTGATCTAGTGATCTACCCGCCTCGGCCTCTCAAAGTGCTGGGATTACAGGCATGAGCCACTGCGCCCGGCCCGTTGACTACATTTTTATGTAGTCCCTGCCAATTTTTGACCACAGTTAGGTTTCAGTGTAGTTGAAACAGAGAAGAGAGCCTTATTTCAGACTTTTCGTAGTCCCAGGAGACATTGGAGTATACAAAGATAATATTTGCATATAAGATAAATATAATATTTGCAAATAAAATAAAATGGTAGAATAGCCCACTGCACCCAGCCTATTCTCTTTTTCTGTTCGTCTCTCTGTCAGCCTATGGTGTGTTGAATATTATAGATTCAAAATCCTTTATATATGTTATGTAACCTGTCCCTTTCTGGTTCAGAGGATTTTTAGCATTTTTAGACATTTGTTACCTCTATTAGTTTTGTTTGAGTAGCTTTCATTGACTACTAAGAGGTCTGTTATAATGATTTAGGGAATTTTATAAATATTCATGAGAGATGACACCTTGGTGACTGCAGTTTTGTTTTTGTTTGTTTGTTTGTTTTGAGACAGGGTGTCACTCTGTCACCCAGGCTGGAGTACAGTGGTGCAGTCTCGGCTCACTGCAACCTCTGCCTTCTGGGTTCATCTATTCTCCTGCCTCAGCCTCCCGAGTAACTGGGACAACAGGTGTGCACCACCACGTCCAGCTAATTTTTGTATTTTTATTAGAGACAGGGATTTACCATATTGGTCAGGTTGGTCTCAACCTCCTGACCTCAGGCGATCCATCCACCTCAGCTTCCCAAAGTGCTGGGATTGTATGTGTGAGACACTGCACTCAACTGACATGCAGTTCTTTAGAAGAACGTGTACAGTCTTTTGCCATCTTTCATTCTCTTTATGTTACCTAATAAAACATTTAAAATTTTTCCTTTAGGATAATGAAATACATTTCATTAGCCTTTTGTTACACTTTATTAAATTTAGTCTACAAAACCCAGTTACCAGCTTCCAGCTGTTCTCTTATTGTAATCACATAGGATGGGCTAAATCACCCAGGTAACAAGTGCTGACAGACTCATTAGATGCTTATTGCCTAGAGTTTGTGCCTGTGTGTGTGTGTGTGTGTCTGTGTGTGTGTGTGTATGTGTGTGAAAGTGAGTATAGACAGAGGATAAGAGTCTGATGATCAAGTCATTGAATAAATTTGTGGAGTCTATAGCATTGTGTGAACTTCTCCTAAAGTGAGTGTAGATTCCTAGTGCTGTCAGTCTTAACCTTCCTCCTCTACCATGTGGGATGTTTCAGGACTCAATAAGCTTTGAAGATGTGGCTGTGAACTTTAGCCAGGAGGAGTGGGCTCTTCTGGATCCTTCCCAGAAGAATCTCTACAGAGATGTGATGCAGGAAACCAGCAGGACCTGACGTCTGTAGGTAAGGATGACATTTCTTCACTGAGTCAATTAAAGAACAAGTGTTTCTTGGTCATCTACACTGTTCAGTGATTTGGAACATGGTAGGGAATACAGTAGACTGGCCAGGTATGGTGGCTCACAGCTGCAATCCCAGCACTTTGGGAGGCCAGGGTGGGTGGATCACTTGAGGTCAAGAGTTCGAGACCAACCTGGCCAACATATGAAACCCCATCTATACTACAAATACAAAAATTAGCCAGGTGTGGTGATGCAGGCCTGTAGTCCTAGCTACTCGGGAGGCTGAGGCAGCAGAATTGCTTGAATCTGGGAGGCAGAGGTTGCAGTGAGCCAAGGTTGTGCCACTGCATTCCAGCCTGGGCTACAGAGTGAGACTCCATCTCAAAACAAAAGGAATGCAATAGACTCTTGAACAAAGTGGGTGTCAGAGACTCTTAACCTCTGCACAGTCGATGGTCTGGCTTTTGACTCTATAAAAAGTTAAATATTGTCCTGGTGTGGTGGCTCATGCCAGTAATCCCAGCACTTTGAGAGGTCGAGGCAGGCAAATCACCTAAGGTCAGGATTTGGAGACCAGCCTGGCCAACATGATGAAACCCCATCTCTACTAAAAATACAAAAAATTACCTGGGTATGGTGGTAGGCACCTGTAATCTCAGTTACTCAGGAGGCTGAGGCAGGAGAAGCACTTGAACTCAGGAGGTGAAGGTTGCAGTGAGCCTAGATTGTGCCACTGCACTCCAGCCTGGGCAATAAGAGAGAAACTCCGTCTAAAAAAATGTTAATATCCTATTGTTGATTGGAAGCTTTCTCAATAACATAACCAGTTAATTAATATATATTTTGTATGTTGGTGTGTATGTGTAAGTATATATTAGGACAGTGTCTCACTTTGTTACTCAGGCAGGAGTGTAGGGGCATGATCATAGCTCACTACAACTTCAAACTCCTTGGCTCAAGCAATCCTTGTGCCTCAGACTCTTGAGTAGCTAGGATTACAGACAAGTGCCACTGTGCTGGGTCAACTTTTAAATTATTTTTTGTAGGGATTGGGATCTTGCTGTGTTGCCCAGTCTGGTCCCAAACTCCTGGCCTCAAGTAGTCTTCCCGCCTTATCCCTAAGTGCTGGGATTATAGATATAAACCACAATGCCTGGCCTGTTTGGTTGATTATATATAGTATTCTTACAGTAAAGTAAGCTAGAGAGAAGAAATGTTATCAAGAAAATCATAAGGAAGTGAAAATGTTGACTGTTGATTAAGTGGATGATCCTAAAGGAATCCATTTCATTGTTTTCACATTGAGTAGCCTGAAGAAGAGGAGTGGTTGGTCTTGTTCCCTCAGAGGTAGCAGAGGTTGATAAAAGTGTGCATATGAGTGAACCTGTTCAAGCCCCCCCACCCCTCCTTTTTTTTTGAGAAGAAGTTTCCCTCTTGTTGCTTAGGCTGAAGTGTAATGGTGTGATCTCAGATCACTGGAACCTCCACCTCCCAGGTTCAAGCGATTCTCCTGCCTCAGCCTCCCGAGTAGCTGCGATTGCAGGCACCTACCACCACACTCGGCTAATTTTTTGTATTTTTAGTAGAGACGGGGTTTCTCCACGTTGGTCAGGCTGGTCTTGAACTTGGTACCTCAGGTAATCAGCCCTCCTCCGCCTACCAAAATTCTGGGGTTACAGGCATGAGCCACTGCCCCCAGCCTCAAGCCCATTTTGTTCAAGGGTCAATAATACCTTGTTGAATAAGTCAGGCATGGCCACAGTGTCCTATGTACATAGAATCTAAAAGTGTTTCTATAATTTTGTAATAATTTATGATGACTTTTATGGGTCTATATTTTAGGAATAAAATGGGAAGATGAGAACACTGAAGATCATTACAAAGATTCCAGGAGAAATCCAAGGTAATTTGCATTTACAACATAAAGCTGTGTCCCTTGAGATAATGTAAGAATGAAAATACGTTATATATTTGTTTACTTATGTATTTCTTTATTTGAGACAGGGCTTACTGTGTCACATAGGCTAGAGTGCAGTGTCATGATCATAGCTCACGGTAGCCCTGAACCCCTGGAATGAAGCCATTCTCCTTTCTTGGGCTCCCAAAATGCTAGGGTTATAGGCATGAGCCACTGTGCCTGATGGAAGTTTAAAGAACAAGCAAAGTGAAGCAGCCCAGCTTCAAATTTATTAATTTTTAGAATGTCTTCTCCTAAAATATGTACTGAAATGTGACATAGGCATTCATTGTTTGCAAAATAGTTGCCTTGGAAACATCATTAAGAAACTCCATAGTGGCCAGATGTGGTGGCTCACGCTTGCAATCCCAGTATTTGAGAGTGTGAATGGGAGGACTGGTTGAGCCCAGGAGGTTGAGACCAGCCTGGGCAATGCAGTGAGAGCTCATTTCTACAAGAAATAAAAAAAATTAGCCAGCTGTGGTGGCATGTCCTATAAGCCCAGCTACTTGGGAGGCTGAAGTAGGAGGATTGCCTGAGCTTGGAAGGTGGAGGCTGCAGTGAGCTGTGATCACACCACTGCATTCCAGCCTGGGCAACAGAGAGAGACCCTGTTTTGAGGGTGGGGAGAAGAAAGAAAGGAAAAATAAACCACCTAGTACCATCATTCTTTTGATAATAGCTGTAATGGAGCCCCTTTGCAGAGAATTCAGTCCACTCACTGTCAAACAATTCAGACAGGGCATAAAGCCTACATTTCTTATGATAATATAAAATCTGTAAATCAAATGCCTGCTAACAAATATAAAATTATTTATCAACAAACCCTTTATAATGTGCTTATTTTTTATAGAAATCCTATGGCAGAGAGACTCTGTGAATGTAAAGATGGTCAATGTGGAGAGACTTTCAGCCAGATTCCAGATGCTATAATGAACAAGAAGACTTTTCCTGGGGTAAAACCACGTGAAAGCCATGTGTGTGCAGAAGGCAACATGGATCATTCATCTCTGAATTGCTGCATCAGAGCCGACACTGGACACAAACCATATGAGTGTCAGGAACGTGGAGAGAAGCCACGTAAATGTAAGCAGTGTGTGAAAACCTTCAGCTATCTCTGCTCCTTTCAAATGCATGAAAAGCCTCACACTGGAGAGAAAGCCTATGATTTTAAGAAATGGGAAAAAACCTTCATTTCTTTCCAAACTGTTCGAAGACACAGGTTAATGCACAGCAGAGATGGACCTTACACATGTATCTGTGGGAAAGCCTTTGATAATCTCAGCTTATATCTCACACATGAAAGATCTCATACTGGACAGAAGCCATATAAACATAATGAATGTGGAAAAGCCTTTGAGTTTCTCAGTGACTTTCGTAGACATGAAAGAACGCACACCAGGGAGAAGCGGTATGAATGTAAGCAATGTGGGAAAGCCTTTATTTAGTTGTTCCAGTTCCATTCGAAGACATGCAAGAATTCACACTGGAGAGAAACTGTATGAATGTCAGCAATGTGGGAAAGCCTTTAGTTTTCTCAGTTCCATTCAAAAACATGCAAGAATTCACCGGGGAGAGAAACCCTATGAATGTAAGCAATGTGGGAAAGCCTTTAGTTGTCCCAGTTCTGTTAGAAAACATGCAAGAATTCACACTGGAGAGAAACCATATGAATGTAAGCACTGTGGGAAAGACTTTGCTTCTTTTAGTTCCTTTCAGTATCATGAAAGGACTCACACTGGAGAGAAACCCTATGAATGTAAGCAGTGTAGGAAAGCCTTCATTTCTTTTAATTCCCTTCAAGATCATGAAAGGACTCACACTGGAGAGAAACTATGAATGTAAGCAATGTGGGAAAGCCTTTAGTTGTCCCGGTTCAATTCGAATGCATGCAAAAATTCACACTGGAGAGAAACCCTGTGAATGTCAGCAATGTGGGAAAGCCTTCAGATATTTCAGTGCACTTCAAGTACATAAAAGAATTCACACTGGAGAGAAGCCGTATGAATGTGAGGACTGTGGGAAAGCCTTCACTCTTAAATCTTCCTTGCGTAGACATAAAATTGCCCATACTGCAGAGAAATGTTATGAATGTTAGGAATGTGGGAAAGCCTTCAGTTATTCCATTGCTTTTTGTAGACAAATTACCCACACTGCAGAGAAACTTTGAGTGTAAGGAGTGTGGGAAAGCCTTCTGTTACCACAGTTCCCTTCAAAGACATGAAATTACTCACAACAAAGAAAAGTTGTATGGATATGAAAAATGTAAGCCAGGCTGGGCACAGTGGCTCATGCATGTAATACCAGCACTTTGGGAGGCCGAGATGGGCAGATCGCCTGAAGTCGGCAGTTCAAGACCAGCCTTGCCAACATGATGAAACCCTGTCTTTACTAAATATACAAAAGTTAGCCAGGCATGGTTGTGGGCACCTATAATCCCAGCTACTCGGAAGGCTGAGGCATGAGAATCGCTGGAACCGGTAAGCAGAGGCTGCAGTGAGCAAAATGGTGCCACTGTACTCCAGCCTAGGTGACACAGCAAGACTCTGGCTTAAAAAAAAATGTGGGCCAAGTGTGGTGGCTCAGGCCTGTAATCTCAGCATTTTGGGAGGCCAAGGCAGGTGGATATCATGAGTTCAGGACCAGCCTGGCAAAGATGGTGAAACCCCATCTGTACTAAAAATACAAAAATTAGCGGGACGTGGTCACGAGCACCTGTAATCCCAGCTACTCAGGAGGCTGAGGTAGAGAATTGCTTGAATCCAGGTGGCAGAGGTTGCAGTGAGCTGAGATCACACCACTGCACTCCAGCCTGGTGACAGCGAGCCTCCATCTCAAAAAAAAAAAAAAAGTAAATACTTTTTCAGTACCCTCTGAAACCATGAAGGAACTCACACTTGAGAATAAACAATGATGTTAGGAATGTGGGAGCCTTTCCTTTCTCTCTCAATCGCTTGAAGGTACATCGTGTGACGTGCCGTTGATAAACCTCATAACTGTAAGGAACATGGAATACAGTTTGTTAGTCCTTGTTTATTTTAGATACATGAAAGAATTTACTCTGGAGAGAAACTGTGAATGTAAATAAATAATATAAGGCCTTTTCTTGTTTCTATATCTCTGAAATACTGTCATTTCCTGGTCTCGAACTCCTTACCTCAAATGATCCACCCACCTTGGCCTTCCAAAGTGCTGGGATTACAGGCATGAGCCACCACACCCTGCCCCTCCTGTTTTGTTTTGTTTTGTTTTTTTAAATGGGGTCTTGCTCTGTCACCAAGGCTGGAGTACAGTGAAGTGATGATATCTCATTGCAGCCTCAAATTCTTCTTTTTTTTTTTTGAGATGGAGTCTTGCTCTGTCGCCAGGCTGGAGTACAGTGGCGCAATCTCAGCTCACTGCAACCTCTGCCTCCTGGGTTCAAGCAATTCTTCTGCCTCAGCCTCCTGAGTAGCTGGGACCACAGGCACGTGCCACCAAACCCAGCTAATTTTTATATTTTTAGTAGAAACGGGGTTTCACCATGTTGGCCAGGATGGTCTCGATCTCTTCACCTTGTGATCCGCCCACCTTGGCCTCCCAAAGTGCTGGGATTACAGGCATGAGCCACCGCGCCCAGCCTGCAGCCACAAATTTCTAAGCTCAAGTGATTCTCACTGACTCTGCCTCTCAGGTAGCTGGGATTACAGGCATGCACCACCATGCCTGGCCAATATTTGTATTTTTTGTAGAGTATTTTTTGTAATATTTGTATTTTCCGTCTCACTCTATTACCCAGGCTCATCTCAAACTCCTGGCATCAATCAGTTCTCCCACCTCAGCCTCCCAAAGTGCTGAGGTTGCAGGTGTGAGCCACTGCACCTGGCCAGGAATGTCTTAGATGATGGGTGGTAATTTACACTCAGGTTTTCTCTGAGATAACTGAGTACAATGTTAAGGAACACACAGAACGGCAAAGAAAAACCACTTCCAACAAGAAACTCAAAGATTTGCAGAAATTGTCTACAGTGGTGATGATGATCCAGAAGATTGGGAAGAGGCACCGTGATCAACGTGGACACTTGAAAGATCTGCAGCATCTTTTCAATAGGCACAAGTATTTGAAAAGCTCCTTTGAGAAAACACAGCCTCCAGGTCACCAGAGAGATAACAAGATGGCCAAAACCACTGCGAGATGTGTTTGATGATTCGAAGAAAAAGAAAATACAGCGTTTCCTACAATAATGTTTCTAACTAAAGCATCTGCAATTATGAAGACTGAAACTTCATTTGGGCACGGTGGCTCATGCCTGTAATGCCAGCAATTTGGGAGGCCAAGGTGGGTGGATCACCTGAGGTCAGGAGTTCAAGACCAGCCTGGCAAACATGGTGAAACCCAGTCACTAGTAAAAATACAAAAATTGGCTGGGCAGGGTGGTACACCTGCTGAGGCAGGAGAATTGCTTGAACCCGGGAAGCGGAGGCAGAGGTTGCAGTGAGCAGCCTGAATCACACAGCGGGACTCCCTCTCAAAAAAAAAAAAAAAAGGGGGGTAGAAGTCTCAGATGGAATTGAAGATAATGTTATTGCAGTAAAGATGATCCTTCCTGTACCATTAAAAAAAAAAAAAACTTTGTAAATTGTGCTCCTGTGCCAGTGTTCTGTGGAATGTAGAATTGGCAAGTGAGGAAATTAGGTATTGAATTTGTAATATTTCTAGGAAGTGTTGAAGAAGCAGCAGGGTTCTTCTTGACTGTGTGTATTAAAACAGAAGAGAGAGGCTGGGCGCAGTGGCTCATGCCTGTAATCCCAGCACTTTGGGAGGCCGAGGCGGGTGGATTGCTTGAGGTCGGGAGTTCGAGACCAGCCTGGCCAATATGGTGAAACCCCGTCTCTTAAAAAAAAAAAAACAGAAGAGAGAAGTGATGGAGATTGGATTTTTGATGTTAGTAAGAAGGAAGTAGAACTTACAGATTTGGAAAATTCTTAATGTATCTACGTTACACAGATGAAAAATCATGTTGGGAAGAGAACATAAAGAGTGCATCCAGGGCAACTTTGATCAGATTAGTAGTACAGGAGTGAACCATAGGCCTATTCAGCCACTTGAGCCATAAGGCAGCCACTTTGAACTGAAACAGAAGGTGATAGGAAGAAATGAAGGAAGGTTATTGGCAATTTTCCATTTTAGAGGGATGTTTCATAGAGCTACTTAGCTGTGAATGTCTCATAGTATTTTCTTAATTTTTAAATTATATTTATTTTTTTGAGTTGGAGTCTCACTCTGTTGCCCAGGTTGGAGTGCAGTGGTATAATTTTCGCTCACTACAGCCAGGTTCAAGCAAGTCTTCCGCCTCAGCCTCCAGAGTAGCTAGGATTACAGGAGCATGCCATCACAGCTAGATAATGTTTGTATTTTTAGTAGAGATGGGGTTTCACCATGTTGGTCAGGCTGGTCTTGAACTCCTGACCTCAGATGATCTGCCTGCTTGGGCCTCCCAAAGTGCTGGGATTACAGGCATGAGCCACCGTGTTTGGCTTTTTTTTTAGACAGGGTTTCATTCTGTCACCCAGGCTAAAGTGCAGCGACATGATCTTGGCTCACTGCAACCTCCATCTCCTGGGTTCTAGCAATTCTCATGCCGCAACCTCCATCTCCTGGGTTCTAGCAATTCTCATGCCTCAGCCTCCTGAGTAGCTCAGATTACAGGTGCCTGCCACGCAACCCAGCTCATTTTTTTGTGTGTTGTTTGTGAGACAAGGTTTTACCATGTTATCCAGGATGGTCTCAAACTCCTGACCTCAAATGATCAGCCTGCCTCAGTCTCCCAAACTGCTGGCATTGCAGGTGTGAGCCACCACACCTGGCCGAATGTCTGATATTAAGTCACAGGAAGGAAGACCTTCATTGCCCTACAGAGATAATTATTGTTGACTCCTGAGTATCAACAGTAGAAAACATTGTTTGGGCTTCAACAGGGAAAAAGAACTGAACCCACAGCTCTAGAGGTAGTACCACCCAAAGCCGTGGGGTCCTGACTGATGTCTAACAGAGCTGCAGGTACACAGCTGTGGTGCCAGGGTGCTCGCAGGCAGAGTACTGAGCTGAAGCAGATTACTTGGCAGCCTGAAAATCTCATGAAGTTTACACTCTGAGTTTTGGTTTTGCTTGGGAAGTGTGACATCTTTCTCCTCATATTTTTCCCCTTTGGAATAGGTGTGCCTATCCTATTCTTGTCCCCATTATTATGTTTTAGAAACTCGTAACTGGCTTGTTTTCTAAGGCTCCTAGCTGGAAAAGAACATTGCCTCTGGATGAATGTTCCTTAAGTCTCACCCATGTCTGAGTCAGATGATTAGATGAGACTTTGATATGAAGCTTCAGAGTATGCTAAAACAAGTCAAGACTTGGTGCTGTTGGGATGGCATGAATGTATTTTGCATATGAGGTCATAAATTTGGGGTGCAGGTAGAAAATTACTTCTTTATTTGTTTCCTGAAGTTCATTTTTTTTTTTTTTGAGACAGAGTTTTTTGTTCTTGCCGCCCAGGTTGGAGTGCAATGGTGCAATCTTGTTTCACTGCATCCTCCACCTCCTGGGTTCAAGTGATTCTCCTGCCTCAGTCTCCCAAGGAGCTGAGATTATAGGCATGAGCCACCATGCCTGGCTAATTTTTTTTATTTAGTAGAGATGGGGGTTTCACCATTTTGGTGAGGCTGGTCTTGAACTTCTGACTTCAGGTGATCCACCTGCCTCGACCTCTCAAAGTGCTGGAATTACATGCATGTGCCACCGTGCCCAGCCCTGAAATTCATATTTTGAAACCTTACTCCCTAATGTATGGAATGAGGAGATAGGATCCCTGGGAGGTAATTAGGATTAGTTGGGATCATGAGAGTAGAGTCCTTAGGAATGGGACTATAAGGTTCTCTGGATACCTAGACACCTTTTGCTCTCTGTCAAGTGAGGACACAATGAGATGAAAGTGTTTGAATAAAGAAGCTAGCCCTTACCAGGCACTGAATCTGCTATCACCTTGATCTTGGAGTTCACATTCTCTTGTATACAAAGCAAATGTTAGGTGTTTAATATACCCAGCTTATGTCATTTTGTTTTAGGAGTCCCTGGTGGATAAAGCAAAACCCCGTTAAAAATGGGTCAAGGACTTGAATATACATTTCTCTAATGAAGATATACAAATAGACAATAATTACATAAGATGTTAAGCATCACTCATGGTTTAGGAACATGCAAATCAAGATCAAAATGGCATCTATATCCTCTCAGCCTCATTAGTTTGCTTCTGTCTAGGAACAACAAAGTAACATGCTGGCAACAATGTGGCGTAATGAGGACCCCTGTACACTATTGGTGGAAATGCAAAATGTGACAAATATTGTTGAAAACTGTATTGCAGATAATCACTACATTGAAAAAATGGAAATCACATCCACCGTTTTCGCCTTCTGAGACTATAACCAAATGAATAGAAAGAGGGACCTGAAATGGGTATTTGTACACATGGTTATAACAACATGACTTACCAATGGGGAAAATGTGGAAGCAACTCTCCTGTATATTGACAGATGGATGAATAGGCAAGACATAGAATATGCACAGCATATAATATTACTCAGCCTTAAAAGGAAGGGCAGGGCTGGGCACGGTGGCTCATGCCTGTAATCCCAGCACTGTGGGAGGCTGAGGGGGTCGGATCACTTGAGGTCAAGAGTTCAAGACCAGCTTGACCAACATGGTAAAACCCCATCTCTACAAATAATACAAAAAAAAAAAAAGCTGAGTGTGGTGGCAGGTGCCTGTAATCCAAGCTATTCAGGAGGCTGAGGCAGGAGAATCGCTTGAACTTGGGAGGCGGAGGTTGCAGTGAACAGGAAAGCGTCACTGCACTCCAACCTGGTGATGGAGTGAGACTCCATTTAAAAAAAAAAAAAAAAAAAAAAAGAAGAGCAATCTGACTAATGCTACAACATTGATGAACTTTGAATACATGCTAAGTGAAATAGTCCAGGCTGGGCACAGTGGCTCACGCCTGTAATCCCAGTACTTTGGGAAGTTGGGTGGGCAGATCACGATGTCAGGAGTTCCAGACCAACCTGGCCAATACAGTGAAACCTCATCTCTACTAAAAATACAAAAGTTAGCGAGGCGTGTTGGCAGGCACCTGTATTCCCAGCTACTTGGGAGGCTGAGGCAGAAGAATCGCTTGAACTCAGGAGGTGGAGGTTGCAGTTAGCCAAGATTGCACCACTTCACTCCAGCCTGGGTACAGAGCAAGACTCCAACTAAAAAAAAAAAAAAGAGAGAAAGAAAATATTCCATTCATATAAAGACATAGTTTATAAGGTCAGGCCACCTGGTTTCTCACAACCTTTCCCCAGACATGGACTCCTTAAACTTCAGACCCAAAATATTTTTGCTTATATGAGGTACCAGAGAAGTCAAATAAAGAAAGAATGGTGATTGTGCAGAATCAGGGCAAGTGGGTAATGGAGACTTTTGATTTAATGGGCATAAAGTTTCAACATATGAAAGGGGTTCTGGAGATGGATGCTGGTGATAGATGCACACCAATATGAATGTGTGAAAGCCAATAATTCTACACTTAAAAATTGTTAAGATGGGCCAGGCGGGATGGCTCATGTTTGTAATCCCAGTAGTTTGGGAAGCCAAGGCAAGTGGATCACCTGAGGTCAGGTGTTCGAGATCACCCTGTCCAAAATGGCGAAACTTTGTCTCTACTAAAAATTAAAAAATAAGCTGGGCATGGTGGTGCACGTCTGTAATTCCAGCTACTCAGGAGGCTGAGGCAGTCGAGTCACTTGAACCTGGGAGACGGAGGTTGCGGTGAACTGAGATCGTGCCACTGCACTCCAGCCTGGGTGACAGAGTGAGACTCCATCTCAAAAAACAACAAAAAAAATTGTTAAGATGATAAATTGTATTTTTTTCTGTAGTTTAGCAGCATTAAAAGAGTGGGGACCACAGTAGTACAAAGACCCCACTGGACCACCAGCATACCAAGCAGTCCTTGGTTCAATCTCTCCTTATCCTCAACACTGTCCTTTTTCCCTGTCTGTGAAGGACCTGTTTCCACACACTCACTTTACTTCTGATGTCACCTTTAGCTTTGATGACCAGGCATAGCTCACTTACTGCCTCACCTTTCTCTCCTGATCTGGTTGTTGATGCTGTGGTGAGACATTGCTTGTTGTCTTTGCAGTTTAAAAGGATTTAAACAAGACATGCAGAAAAGGAGATGCAATGTATGGCAATTTATTGCACATGAAAAAGAGTATTTTGAACGTTACGTGCAGAACAGACAGTATACCCTGAGAGAGAGTGAGGATTCAGGGCAGGCTGCTCATAAGGAGGAGACAGCAAATACTGGCACTAGGGAGACTATTTTTATGGGAATCTCACATGACTATTCATAAGGGGCTGGGAAGAGGTGTTGCTAGTAGTAAGCACATTCTGGGTGGTCTTCTGGGTGCAAATGCACAGTCGCTGCACATGCTTGTTCATGTATCACATCTCATTAGCATCTTAAATCTCCACCCAGGGATGTGGTTTTTACTTTAAAAAAATTTTTTTTAATTTTTTTTTTTTTTTTTTTTTTTTGAGACAGAGTCTTGCTCTGTTGCCAGGCTGGAGTGCAGTGGCGTGATCTTCGCTCACTGCAACCTCCGCCCCCAGCTTCAAGAAATTCTCCTGCTTCAGCTTCCTGAGTAGCTGGGATTATAGGCTCCCCTTGGTTTATTTTTATATTTTTAGTAGAGATGGGGTTTCGCCATGTTGGCCAGCCAGGTCTCTAACTTTTGACTTCAGGTGATTCACCCACCTCAGCCTCCTAAAGTGCTGGGATTACAGGCATGAACCACCGTGCCCGGCCTCTGGGGACCCATTTCAGCACTCTGGCACCCATGGTTGGAAATATGTTTAACCTCCTGAATGGGGGTTTTCCTGCTGAACTGTGTCTGAAAGACTGCCTCTCTGAGCTAGGTCATGTTTTTGCTTTTCCTCTCTATTGATTCCTTTATAGAATATTGTCGCCATATAAGGCCAGTTTTTTCATGCACTTAAAAATCTTATCCTGTTGTCGATGTGTTTTTCTTTTCTTTCTTTTTTTTTTTTTTAAGACGAAGTCTCACTCTGTTCCAGGCTGGAGTGCAGTGGCGCGATATCGGCTCACCGCAACCTCCGCCTCCCGGGTTCAAGGGATTCTCCTGCCTCACGCTCCTGAGTAGGTGGGACTACAGGCACCTGCCGTCACGCTCAGCTAATTTTTGTATTTTTAATAGAGACTGGGTTTCACCATATTGCCCAGGATGGTCTCGATTTCCTGATCTCGTGATTCGCGCACCTCGGCTCTCAAAGTGCTGTGATTACAGGCGTGAGCAACCGCCCCCGGCCCTATTTTCTTGAAAATAAGCAGACTGAGAGATCAGGTGGGAGAAAGGCTTGGCTTTGTCACCAGCAGCCTCTTGCCAAATTCCTGGAGGACATCAGGCTCTCCCTCATATTGCAGTGTGGCCGCTGTGGCCCGGGCTGCCCTCCTGCTTTGAGGCCAGGAGATGGCGCCACTGGTCAGTGAGTCTGGGATTCCGTGTACACACTTGTGATCCCCAGTCCAGGAGAAAGAAGCAGGAAGTGACATTGAGTACAATTACGAAATTCTCCTTAAGTGCAAATTTCTCCCCAGGAGGGGTGGGGTCACTGCGCTGGGAGGAAGCCCGCCAGCCAAGAGCTGTGTCTGGAACCTTTTCATCTGGCTCCACTCAGCACCGTGAGATCTCTTCTTCTGTCATTCAGTCTCCAGGGGGCGGGACTTGGAGCCCTATCCAATCAGGGTCATGGGGCGGGGTCGTGAGAACTGTGGATCAGGCGCGCTGCGGTGACGAGGGTACGGGCGTCTTCAGCCTACCAAGCGCGGCTTCTACTCTGTAGCTGAAAGACACCCGCAGACGTGTCTGTAGTATCCTCTGTCACACTGGGACCGGTACTGGCAGCAGGAGCCGTAGGGAGGACCCTGGGACACCTGGAAGCCAGGAAATGGTGAGTGTACGGGAGCGAGGGTCCCGAGAAGGGGGTGGGGCTGCCTGGAACCAGCAGGAACCTGCTGTGGCGGAACCCGGGCCTCCTCTTGGGTGACTCTGGGGTCTCGGATCCAACTCCCCCTGGCGCAGCTCGACCTTGGTTCCCCTCAGGCCTCAGGGTGTGGCTGGGTCGGCATCCGGGACCCTGAGCCGTTCTGTCCCGTCCCTGCGGGACGCCTGCGGCCCCAGCGCCCTGTCTAGGCCGCTCCGCCCCCGCTGCCCCGCATCTCTCCAGATTGTGTGGGGACCACAGGAGGGTCATGGGGGAATCCTACCTCCAGTATGGGGTTCGTGTGGGAAGAGCGGTAGGCTGTGGGGTCCCCAGTTCCTCCTTTCTCATCAGGGGCTTCCGATTTTATCTGAGTTTTTCAAATATATGCGAAGCAGTGTCTCAAATTCACTTCTCTGGTCCCTAGGCTACCTTCTCCTAAGGCTGGCAGCAAATCTTGGGATTTCCTGATCCCTCTCCGCATTTCATAACATTGATTTCCTTTATTCAGTTCACAACAATATCACCTCTTCATCCCCCAGGCTATTTCAAACACAGGCAGTATTTTAATTGTCATTTTTTCAGAGGACATCTTTTTTTTTTTTTTTTGGGGGGGGGACAAAGTCTCGCTCTGTCGCTCAGGCTGGAGTGTAATGGCCCAGTCTCGGCTCACTGCAACCTCTGCCTCCTGAGTTCAAGCGATTCTCCTGCCTCAGCCTCCCGAGTAGCTGGGATTACAGGCGCCCTCCACTGCGCCTGGTTAATTTTTTTTTTTTTTCCTTTTTTGAGAGAGAGTCTCGCTCTATCGCCAGGCTGGAGTGCAGTGGCGCGATCCCAGCTCACGCAACTTCCGTTTTCCGGTTTCAAGCAATTCTCCTGCCTCAGCCTCCCGAGTAGCTGGGACTACAGGCACGCACCACCACGCCCAGCTAATTTTTTGTACTTTTAGTAGAGACGGGGGTTCCACTATGTTGGCCAGGATGGTCTCGATCTCTTGACCTCACGATCCGCCCGCCTCAGCCTTCCAAAGTGCTGGGATTACAGGCGTGAGCCACCGCGCCCGGCCTAATTTTTATTTTTAGTTGAGACAGAGTTTCCCCAGTTGGCCAGGCTGGTCTCAAACTCCTGAACTCGTGATCTGCCTGCCTCGGCCTCCCAAAGTGCTGGGATTCCAGGCATGAGCCACCGCGCCTGACCTATGGCCCTTTTAAAAATATTTTAAAAGATTTGTGTTGTGGTTGGGCACGGTGGCTCTCGCCTGGAATCCCAGCACTTTGGGAGGTGGAGGGAGGTGGATCACGAGCTCAGGATATCGAGACCATCCTGGCTAACACGATGAAACGCCGTCTCTACTAAAAATACAAAAAATTAGCCAGGCATGGTGGCACGTGCCTGAGTAGTTGCAACTACTCAGGAGACTGAGGCAGGAGAACCACTTGAACCTGGGAGGCGGAGGTTGCAGTGAGCCAAGATGGCACCACTGCACTCCAGCCTGGGAGTCAGAGTGAGATACTGTTTCAAAAAAAAAAAATGTTTTGTGTTTGTGAACATTTCAGAGAAAAACCACCTGACACTCTGCTGTAAACAAGCTTTGTGTCTCTTTTTATCTGCCCTAGGCACAGACCGCTTCTGATCATTTCTTGTGTTGAGATTCCCCTTTGGAAACTTTACACTGATGTGAACTCAGCCCGCCCTCTACCTTTTCCTGGTCCTGGGTTTCAGGACTGCCTGGGGCTGGCCCAGGATGCCCACAGCTGTCATGTCTCTCGGAGGAGTCTAGTGAATATCAGCCCCTGGGACACTCCTCCCAAAGGACAGCCTGAGGTGTGGGGGTGAGGCCTCCTAAGGGAGCAGCTGGATGCTCTGGGGTGGGAGAATTCTCCTATATCATTATTGTAAATAACTAATCTCTGGGGACACGCCTTCTGTTCTCCAACCCTTCCATTCCTTGTGCACACATGGCGAGTCAGCCAATTCAATTCTGGTATGGAAGAGACCAAACAGAAAATATTTCTGTCCTGTAATCCTAGCATTATGGGAGGCTGATTTGGGCGGGTCACCTGAGGTCAGAAGTTCGAGACCAGCCTGGCCAACATGGTGAAACCCCGTCTCTACTAAATATACTAAAATTAGCTGGGCATGGTGGTGCATGTCTGTAATCCCAGCTACTCAGGAGGCTGAAGCAGGAGAATTGCTGGAACCCAGGAGGCAGAGGTTGCAGTGAGCCAAGATCGCACCATTGCACTCTAGCCTGGGTGGCAGAGCAAGACTCTGTCTCAAAAACAAAAACAAAAACAAAAACAAAAAAAGGAAAAAAGAAAAAAAAAGAAGGAATTTCTGTCCTCTGGATTCTCTAGTCTAGAAAGGAGAAAACCATTCCCATTGCAGTGTTGCAAGAACTTGAAAAGCACATAGTTTAGTGTCTTCTGGGAGAGTGGTCACTGAGCACTTCAGGGAGCAGCTTGGAGGTAAGGGGATGTCCCAAGTATAGGATAATGTGACCTGACACTCGAGTCAGACTTGTGTTTCAGCTCAGCACTGCCCCTCCTTGGATTTATCACCTTGAGAAAAAATTGGTACTCATTTCAGCTTCAGTTTTTTAATAAGTGTAAAATGCACTACATCATTAGAGGTTGATGGAGAAGATAAAGTATTTCAAAACATGCCAGAAAAAGGTAAGTTTTTTTTTTTTTTTCCCAAGATGGAGTCTCATTCTGTTGCCCAGGCTGGAGTGCAGTGGCACGATCTCGGCTCATCGCAACCTCTGCCTCCCAGGTTCAGGCAATTCACCTGCCTCAGCCTCCTGAGCAGCTGGGATAACAGGTGTATGTCACCACGCCCAGCTAATATTTGCATTTTTAGTAGAGATGGGGTTTCACCATGTTGGTCAGGCTGGTCTCGAACTCCTGACCTCATGATCCATCTGCCTCAGCCTCACAAGTGCTGGGATTACAGTTGTGAGCCACCATGCCCAGCCAAAGGTAGGTTTTAGAGAAAAAAAAGTCTAGTCTTGTATTCCCTTATAAAAATTCTTATTTTTCCTCACGCCTGTAATCCAAGCACTTTGGAGGCCAAGGCGGGTGGATCATCTGAGGTCAGGAGTCCAAGACCAGCCTGACCAACATGGTGAAACCCCGTCTTTTTTAAAAAAAAGAAAAGGACAAGTCTATTGTAAATAGGGTAGTTTTCTTGATTTCTTTGGCCAGGCGCGGTGGCTCATGCCTGTAATCCTAGCACTTTGGGAGGCTGAGGTGGGTGGATCACCTGAGGTCAGGAGTTCAAGACCAGCCTGGCCATCACGGTGAAACCCCATCTTGGAAAAAAAACAAAAAAAAGGCCGGGCACGGTGGCTCACACCTGTAATCCTAGCACTTTGGGAGGCCAAGGTGGGTGGATCACCTGAGGTCAGGAGTTCATGACCAGCCTGGCCATCAGGGTGAAACCCCATCTTTAAAAAAAAAGAAAAAAAAATCCTTATTTTTCTTCCCAGAGCCTGTGTAGTAAGTTTCTTAGCTCTTTTTTCTATTGGGTGATTTCAAATGGAATTCCGGGTCTTAGCATGAAAATACTATCGGAGAAAAGACATCGGGGAAAAAACTCTTCCATTTTGGTTACAAAAAAAATGAGTTTTTTTCCATAAATAAGTGTGGTGGCGTATATTGGTGAATTACAAAGATGTAGCATAATCTCAGTTCTCCTTTGTAGGTTGGAGAATTTGTAATGGTGGATAAGTTTGTTTCCTGTTATGTGAACTAGGCAGATGAATGCTAAATTTCTGTGGACAGCGTTTTGTACCTACAAGTACTCAAGATGATTTTTTGTGTACTAAATGATCATTATGGAAACAGTAATTCTTTGTGGAAAGAACACACTCAAAGGGCTTTTTCTATTCTCTCGGTAACAACAATCAACACAGAAGACTTTTTGACCAAAAGTGTGGGTTTTCTTCCTTCCAAAAGGCAAGCAGGTTATTCTGCAGTGGACAGCAACTAGGTGTCTTCCAATTCAGTTTTGACATTACCTACGTGGAGACAGCTGCAGAGCCCACAGGTTGATGGCTCGGTCCCCACATCCCTCCCTCCCTGCCTGCCACTCACTACCATTCAGGTATCAGTGGTAAGTCTGGGCCTCTGGAAATTACAACCCACAGGCTTCAAGTGGGAGTTCCTGTGCTCTCTTTGGGTTTGATTAACTTGCTATTGTGACTCACAAAACTTATGGAAACACTTATCTTCATAAGCTTCTTTCATCTTTTTCCTTTTTTTTTTTTGAGATGGCGTCTCACTTTGTCACCAGGCTGGAGTACACTGGCGTGATCTCGGCTCACTGCTACCTCTGACTCCTTGGTTCAAGCCATTCTTCTACCTCAGCCTCCCATGTAGCTGGGATTACAGGCACATGCCAGCACACCAGGCTAATTGTTGTATTTTTAGTAGGGATGGGGTTTCACCATGTTGGCTAGGCTTGAACTCGTGACCTCAAGTGATCTGCCTGCCTCAGTCTCCCAAAGTGCTGGGATTACAGGTGTGAGCCGCTGTACCTGTCCTACTTTTAGCTTTTAAGTTTAGGTCTTTGATTAAATTTGAGTTGGCCTTCATACATGAAAAAAAGTGATGGTTCAATTTTATTCTTTACAAGCAGATACCTAATTCTAACAAGAGTGTGTTTTGAAAGACTCTTTTCTCTATTGAATGATCTTGGCACTGTTGTCAAAAATCATTTGACCATATATATAAGCATTTATTTCTAGACTCTCTGTTCTATTTCACGTGCCTGTGTCTCTGTCCTTTCCCAGTACCATGCTCTTTTGATTACTGTAGTTTTGTAGGAAGTTTTGAAATCAGGAATTGTGCATCCTTAAACTTTATTCTTTTTCAAAATTGTTTTGGTGTTAGAGGTCCCTAGAGATTCCAAATGAATTTTAGAATGCATTTTTCTGTTTTTGTGTAAAAGCTTGCTAGAAATTAGATAGGGGTTACATTGACTCTATAGATTGATTTGAGTAGTATTCTCATATAACAATAGTAAGTCTTGGAATCCATGAGCATTGAATAGCTTTATTTATGTCTTCCATAATTTTTTTTTTTTTTGAGATGGAGTCTTGCTCTGTTGCCCAGGCTGAAGTGTAATGACGCAATCTTGGCTCATTGCGTCCTCCACCTCCTTGGTTCAAGCGGTTCTCCTGCCTCAGCCTCCTGAGTAGCTAGGATTACTGGCACATACCACC
Source organism: Cacajao melanocephalus (assembly GCA_963573385.1). Lineage (NCBI taxonomy): Eukaryota > Metazoa > Chordata > Mammalia > Primates > Pitheciidae > Cacajao > Cacajao melanocephalus. Next base: position 124,935 of record CAUYLG010043893.1, read on the forward strand.
ACTCACGGCTAATTTTTGTATTTTTAGTAGAGACGGGGTTTCACCATGTCGGTCGCTGGTCTCAAACTCCTGACCTTGTGATCTCCCTGCCTTGGCCTCCCAGAGTGCTGGGATTATAGGCATGAGCCACTGCGCCCAGCCCAAAATTTGTTTTAGCAGTGTTTTGTAGCTTTCAGTATACAGGTCTTTGGACTTTTGGATAAATTTATTTTTCAGTGTTTTGTAATTAAAATTGTTTTACTGATTTTTTTTCAGATAGTTTATTGCAAATGTATAGAAATTCAACTGATTTTTTTATGTGTCGATTTTGTATATTACAACATTGCTGAATCCCATTGCTGAATGTGATACCAATGTTGGAAGTGGGGCCTGTTTGAAGGTGTTTGGTTTTGGGGGCAGATCCGTCATGAATGACTTGTTGCTGTTGCCTGGTATGTAAGTGAATTTTTGCTTTATTAGTTGTCACAAGATTTGATGGTTAAAAAGTGTGGCATCTCCCTTTCCTGTCTTCTCTTTCTCTTCCCCTATTGCATGCCAGCTCCCCCTTTACCTTCCATTATGATTATAAGCTTCCTGAGGCCTTCACCAGAAGCAGAAGTTGGCACCATGCTGTTTTTGGTTTTTGTTTTTTTTAAAGACAGGGTGAGGGCCAGGCGTGGTGGCTCACGCCTATAATCCCAGCACTTTGGGAGGCCAAGATAGGAGGATCGCTTGAGGCCAGGAGCTTGAGACCAGCCTGGCCAACGTGATGAAATTCCGTCTCTATTAAAAATACGAAAATTAGCTGGGTGTGGGGGTGCACGCCTGTAGTCCCAGCTACTAAAGAAGCTGAGCCCTGAGAATCACTTGAGCCTGGGAAGGGGAGGTTACAGTAAAGATCACACCAGTGCACACTGCACTCCAGCTTGGGTGACAGTACAAGACTCTGTATCAAAAAAAAAAAAAGACGGGGTCTCTGTCTCTCATCCAGTTTAAAGTACAAATGCAGTGGCACAATCATGGCTCACAGCAGCTTCAACCTCCTGGGCTCAAACAATCCCCCTACCTCAGCCTCCTGAGTAGCCGGGATGTCGGGAGTGCACCATCACACCTGGCTAATTAAAAAAATCCTTTTTTTGTTTGTTTGTACAGACAGGGATCTCCCTATGCCACACAAACTGCTCTCTTAACTCCTGGAATCAAGCAATGCTCCTACCTTAGATTCCCAAAGTGCTGGGATTACAGGTGAGAGCCACCATGCCCGACCCCACTTCACGCCTAACAGCCAGATTCAGAAGTTCCCTTAGAGGCTCATACCACTATTCGACCCAGGAGATGCTGAGGTGCAGACACAGGAAGGGACATGTCCAGGGTCTCCCCATTCCCAGGCTGGGACCTTTCCCCCTTGCCCCCCACACATTCCACCTCCTCTCCAGGGACACTGTACTCACACATTGGCTCATTCACTCTTACCTCAGTCTCCCTGAGCCTCTCCTGGGGGGCCTCATCAATGGAGAGCCTAGGAGTAGGGAGAGGACACTCTCAGAGGGAGGGACCCTGGTGACTGGTGGGCATGGTCTCCCCCTCCCTGAGACCCCTCCTCACCTGGGCTCTGGCACATCTTCCTTCTCTTTCACAGCAGCCTCGGCCTCCCCGTCGCTGCCTGGAGCCTGGTCTCCTGGGGGCAGGTGAGAAGTTCTGTGAACTCCCATGCCCAGGAAGCCTGGCTGTGACTCGGGAGAGGCCCTGGAGATGCCCACCTACCCCATGCCCATGGAAGGGCATTGCCCACTCAAAGACACACAGTACTCGGGGCAGCCAGGACTGGAGCCCTGGGCCCTCTCTCCCTGTCCACATACAGCCAGTGCCCTGGATGGCACATGGCTTGCCTTGCCGGGAGGATCTCCTCTCACCCCTGGAGCTCTTCTTCCTGCGCATAGAGGCTCGAACAAGGTCAGAGCCGAAGTGGGCATTGTGATGCCGCTGGGAGCGTGCTTCCTGGAACCAGTCCCCTGTCAGGATCTTCAGCTGCCCGGGGTCTGCCAGTGAGGCCCGGAGCTTGCTGGAGGAAGGGGGAGGGTGTGGCTGTCATAACTCACCCAAGCAACATTCCCACCACCCACATGGTACCAGGCTTGGGACCAGGGGCCAGGGACCCAACAGCAAGTCAGACTTGATCTGTGCTATGGAGGAGCTCAGGCTGCTGGGGAGACCAAGTCTGGAAGATACAAGTATACTATAGTGAGCTAGATGATGTGATAGAAGAGCCAGCTCTGCCTGTGAGAATCCAGGAGGGCTTCCCAGAGAAGGTGACATTTGAATCGCCTTTATTTATTTACTTGAGATGGGGTCTTGCTCTATGCCCAGGCTGGAGTGCTGTGGCACAATCTCAGCTCACTGCAACCTTCATCTCCCAGGCTCAAGTGATCCTCCCACCTCAGCCTCCCGAGTAGCTGGAACTACAGGCACATGCCACCATGCCCGGCTAATTTTTTGTATTTTTTTGTAGAGATGGGGCTTCTCCATGTTGCCCAGGCCAGTCTCTAACTCCTAGACTCAAGTAATCCACCTGCCTAAGCCTCCCAAAATGTTAGGATTACAGGCATGAGCCACAGTGCCCAGCCTTGAATTGCTTCTTAAAAGACAAATTGGAATTATCCAGATAGAGAAGGATAATAATTATTATACTTTTTATTTTATTATTTTTTTGAGACAGGGTCTCCCTCTGTTGCCCAGCCTGGAGTGCAGTGGCATGATCATAGCTCACTGCAGCCTCACCTCCTGGGTTCAAGCAATCGTCTCACCTCAGCTCCTGAATAGCTGAGACTACAGGCACATAACACCACGCCAGGCTAATTTTTTATATTTTGTAGAAACGGTGTCTCACTGTGTTGCTCAGGCTGATCTTGAATTCCTGGGCTCAAGCAATCCTCCCGTCTCAACCTCCCAAAGTGCTAGGATTATAGGCATCGCCACTGTGCCTGTCCAATTCCTCTTAAATCAGTGAAGTAGGACTCCTTAGCCCCATTTTACAGGAGAGGAGCATGGTACTCGAGGAGGTCAGGTGAGCTGCCCAAGGCTACATAGCTAGGAAGTGTTTGTCCCTAAACATTGCTTGTAACACCCATGCTCTTCTACCACTGTGCTCTTCCAGGAAGAAGTACCAGCGTAGGCTTAGAAGTGAAGGGTGTGTCAGGGGCTAGGGAGCACCTGAGTAGCTAGAGGATCATTTTATGTATGTGTCGGGTGGGGGTTACGGTGGAAGAGAAGATGGTGGGGACTGGCAAGGACCCACCAGGGAGGCCCAGTGGACCTCCTGGGAGCTTGCCCTTGACACTAGAGGCTGGGAAGCCAAGGGAAGTTTCAGCAGGGATATTAAGGACAGATCAGCCTGGGTGCAGTGGCTCATGTCTGTAATCCTGGCACTTTGGGAGGCCAAGGCAAGCAGATCATCTGAAGTCAGGAGTTTGAGACCAGCCTGAACATGGGGAAACCCCGTCTCTACTAAAAACACAAAATTTAGCTGGGCATGGTGGCGGGTGCCTGTAATTCCAGCTACTCAGGAGGCTATGGCAGGAGAAGCAGCACAGGGACACACATGCACACAGTCTGAGGTAGGGCCCGCTTGAACCCAGGGGGCAGAGTTTGCAGTGAGCTGAAAAAAATGAAACTCTGTCTCAAAAAAAAAAAAAAAGAACAGATCTGGGGAGTACCAGCTGCAGGAAGTGGGCCCAAGAGGCAAGTCTGGAGGCAGGGAGGCTGGTGAGAAAGCTGGTGCAGTCACCCCTGGAGAAGTGACGAGCTGTGAGCAGGCCAGGGCCAGAGGAGAGGAGACTAAAGGGTGAAACCAAGAACCACAAAGACATCTGACAGGCAGCATGTCGGTAGGGAGCAGGGTGGGGGCCACTCAAGCCTCTTGGTACTCCCTGGCAAGGGTCTGCCCTGCCTCACCTGATGCGCCCCTCCTCCAGTTGGCGCAGGCGGGCATCTCGTTGAAGGACGCCAGCAATGGCCTCCTGCTCCTCCTCTGTCAGGAAGCTGAGGTCCAACAGTCCTTCAGGCTCAGGCTTTGGCCCATGCGCCATGGGGAGAGAGGGCAGAGCCCAAAGCCCCTCTTGAGATGGGTGGCCCCTCTGGGGCATCAGCTGGGGCTGTGCTCCACCTGGGCACACGTAGCTTCCTGGGGGCAGACCGAGGGTCTGGTCAAGCCCTGCATAAATACTTGGCACATCTTGGAGCCAACAGTCCTTTTCTCCCCCAAACACTTGCCCCAGTATGGGTGGGGTGCCATTCCAGGACAGCTGAGCTCAAGGTGGGGTGAGAGGTACTCATGCACAAATGCATACACTGGCCCATGAACACACTCAGGGACACAGTGGAAGAAGCACAGAGACACACATGCATACACCCTGAGGTAGGGCCACACAGAACTGCAGCGATGGAACACATAGCACACACGCACACGTGGATCCATGTAGGCCCAGATACAGTCTCACATGCACACTGACGCCTGCATAAAGACAGGCACACACACAACTGTTCCCCCACAAAAGGCCCCCTGCAGACACTGACCTGGACCCATGCCCAGGAGAGACATGCACACACATTCTTAAACCTGCACACAGCGGCCAGGTGCAGTGGCTCATGCCTGGAATCCCAACACTTTGGGAGGCCGAGGCAGGAGGATCACCTGAGGTCAGGAGTTTGAGACCAGCCTGGCCAACATGGCAAAACCCCCATCTCTACTAAAAATGCAACAATTAGCTGGGCGTGGTGGCACACGCCTGTAATTCCAGCTACTCGGGAAGCTGAGGCAGGATAATCACTTGAACCTGGGAGGTGGAGGTTGTAGTGAGCTGAGATCGCGCCGCTGCATCCAGCCTGGGTGACAGAGTGAGACTCCATCTCAAAACAAACAAATAAACCTGCATACAGCATGTGCACAGCAACGGGGATCGGCCCACCCAGATGGGTTCACCTATACATGAACGAGTCTAGGGACAAATATGTCCCTCGATAAAGATGTACATAAACAAAAATCACACAGACTTTGCACACACACATTGCCCAGCTAACTGGGTTGTGAGCTCCTTGGAGGCAGGAAGAGGGAGTCACCCTCAGAGCCAGTACTTTGCACACAACAGATGGTTGGTAAAAGTCTGATTAATTAAATGCAGAAATATGCCTGCACACACATGGGAATGCATGCATACAACACCCACCTAGACACACACACACACACACACACACACACACACACACACACACACAGTCTGCTCACCCCCCAGCCCCAGGAACCTCAGAGCCTGGGTCCCCTCCCGCTACCCTTCACCTCCACCCTGCCCTGGCCCATTTGGCTTTCCTGTCTGAGGCAACCTCCTCTTCAGCCCACACCCCCAACTTCCTCCCCCGAGGTAACTGCCGCACCCACTCCCATGGAGGCCTCCAACCCAGGGATGCCCCTGCCAGCAGCCCTGCCCTCTTGCCTGAGGCCACCGGGCCCCTTTGCTCTGGCCACATGGCTCTCCTGAGACCAGGCTGGGGTCCTGGCAGTGGAGGCCTAGGCTGGCACAGGTACCACTCTCCTACCAGTGACTCCGGAAAGAAAACATTTGCCCAGCACTGAGGGGCATGGAGACGTGGCAAGGGGCCCATGACTTGGCCAGGGCTATGTCCTGAGCCCACTGGGCGGCCTCTCCTCTCTTCCCTGCCCCTTCTATGCCAGGGCTCCAGGTGGGGCTGGGAAAGCAGCTGGGCAGGCAGGTCCTGGCTTGTGTCTGCCGCCTATTATGCTCTGTCCCCTTCCAGCTGAGTCAGTGGCCAAGCCCCAGCGATCCCTCTTGACACCCTCAGGAGCCGAAGCCTTCTGTGTGGCTGCACCGCGTATATTCACTCTGTGAATACCTGTGTGCTCGACAGCAGCAGTTGCCCTGAACTTCTATGGCCAAGGTGTGGGTCTTGCAAACGCACAGTTTGGGCTTCCCTGTGGACTGCGGTGTGAGCCCACATCCCTCTCTGTGCCATGTGGTGTGGCTGTGTGGGTCCGAGTCTGCTGGGCATGTCTGTGTAGCGTGGGTCTGTGAGCTGTGGAGTTGCTGTGTGAGTGTGTCTTTGTGTCCTGCTGCAGTGCGATGCTGTGTGGTGACTATATCGTCGGTGCGGTGTGTTCAGTGACTTTCTGGGTGATAGCACCATGTGGGGTGTGTGCAGGGTGCGTTGTGTATTTCCTCCTGTGCTGTTCATGTGACTGGGCTGTGTGCTGTGGGGTGTCCCCGGGTGCTTTGGGGGCCACCAGGTGTGTGTCTGAGTGTGGATGGAAGGAGGGAAACATTCGGCAGAAATGAGCCTATCTCTCTCCTGCAGGCCGGCCTGGGCTGGGCCATGGACATCAGAGCCCAGCGTCCCCGGCAGCAACCCCTCCCTGAAATCCCCTTTCTTACCAGAGGCAGAATCAAGTGTCTGGTCTTTCCTGCTGTTTCAACACTGTGGGACAGACCCATTGGTCAAGAGGAGGGTCTGTCCATCTGTCTGGCTGTTCCAGTCCCAGACATGCACCCACCTCCCCCAACCCCAAGGTGCTGGAGGGTGCTCAGGATACCAGGTGGCAGTGCCTGCATCTCCGGACCCTGGCAGGGGACCCTGGCACCGACGTGTGTTACCTGTAGGGAGGACACCTTCGTAGGTGGCTCCAGCTCCCCTGGCAGCCGAGTTTCACGGACTGGGAGAAGAGCTGTGAGGGAAGAAGGCTGACTCAACAGGCACCCAGGCCAGCAGCTGCCCCACACTGAGGAGGAGGAAACACCTCGGCAGGGCCTGATGCAAAACCGGGCCTGGACTCCCAGCGCCCCAGGGTGAGCCCCCGCCGCTGACTAGAGAGGCCAAGAGGCCGGGCTTGGCCCCAGCCACTCTGCAGAATGCGTAGCAGCCCCACCCTGCCCACAATGGAGCTGATAGGAACTCGCTTTGAAAGCAAGTTAGAAACCTTTCTTTTTCAGCGCCAAGGGGAAGGAAGGATTGCAGCCTTTGCTGTCAGACCACCCTGCGCAGGGTCCCTGCTCTGCCACTGGGTATGTGACCTTAAGCAGGTCTCTTCCATTTCTTCCCATGCAAACTGTGTAAGGGGAACAGAGTGTAAGGGGCCTATTCTAAGGGAAGTGAAAGTGCTTGGTGCAGGCTGGCATAGTCGGTGCCAGGTGTCCCCACTCCAGCAGAGTCCAATGCCCACAGCCATTTCAGCAACCACTGCCCTCCATGTCCACATGTACCTCTAGGACATGCTGCCCACAGCAGAGCAGCCCTCTGTCGCCTCTGCCATCCTGGGCCCCATCTGTTTGAGGAGGACTGAACTCTTCCAGTGCTAAGGTGAGGGTCTCACACCCTCTGTCTATGGGGAGCCCCCCTGAACACCCCATTCTACACCTAGATTTTGCCCACACTGAGATGAGAAGGTTTGGGCCCTAGATTCCACTGGCTTCAGGACCATGAACCTCCTGGGTTACCTTGGGCACAAGAGACCACACCAAAGCTGACTATCTCCAAGTCCACTTCATTTCCCATGACCTATCCTGCCCCAACCCCCTCCCGTGAACCTAGGGCCATGGATTAAAGATTAGAGGGCTCCTCATAGACCCCTGGGAGAGGTGGGGCAAGGGGTGGATTCTAAGCAAAACCGGTCTGGGCGCGGTGGCTCATGCCTGTAATGCCAGCACTTTGGGAGGTTGAGGTGGGCGGATCACTTGAGAATAGGAGTTTGAGACCAGCCTGGACATGGTGAAACCCCGTCTCCACTCAAAATACAAAAATTAGCTGGGCATGGTGGTGGGTGCCTGTAGTCCCAGCTACTTGGGAGGCTGAAGAAGGAGAATCGCTTGAACCCAGGAGGTGGAAGTTGTAGTGAGCAGAGATCTCACCACTGCACTCCAGCTTGGGCAACAGAGCAAGACTCTTGTCTCAGAAAAAAACAAACAAAAAAACTCACTCTTCCTCAGAACCCGCTCTCACCACCACTGAGAGACAGAGGGCCCCTCCTCCACCCCAGCCCATGGTGGAGGCTTTCCTACTTTTTTTTGAAAGTTAATCTTATTTTTCTTTTTCTGTTTTTTTTTGAGGTGGAGTCTTGCTCTGTCGCCCAGGCTGGAGTGCAATGGTGCGATCCCAGCTCACTACAACCCCCACCTCCCAGGTTCACACGATTCTCCTGCCTCAGCCTCCCGAGTAGCCGGGATTACAGGCGCACACCACCACACCTGGCTAATTTTTTTGTATTTTTAGTAAAGATAGGGTTTCACTATGTTGGCTAGACTGGTCTTGAACTCCTGACCTCGTGATCTGCCCGACTGGGCCTCCCAAAGTGCTGGGATTACATGCATGAGCCACCACGCCTGGCCAATCTTATTTTTCTCATCTGTTAAATGGGGGTAATAATTCCTCCTCAGAGGGTTTTCACTAAAATTCAGTGAGATCCCCACAGACATTCTGTCGCCCAGGCTGGAGTACATTGGCACGATCTTGGCTCACTGTACCCTCCGCCTCCCGGGTTCAAGTGATTCTCCTGCCTCAGCCTCCCGAGCAGCTGAGACTACTAGTGCCTGCCACCATGCCCAGCTAATTTTTGTATTTTGAGTAGAGACAGAGTTTCACCATGTTGGCCAGACTGGTTTCAAACTCCTGGCTCAGGTGATCTGCCTGCCTCAGCCTACCAAAGTGTTGGGATTACAGGCGTGAGCCACCTTGCCCAGCCTCCCGCAGACTCCTAATTAATGCATTTATGCACCCACACATGCATACTCATTAAGCAGCCACCGTGGGACCGTCACTGTGATGCTGCCTCCTTCAATAAGGTCCTCAAAATGGAGAGTGGCCAACAGCATCCTCGCCCCTTCCTGCCATCCTGGTCCTGGCATCCCCTCCAAGGATGTTTCTCTGCTCCCCTCCCACCTCAGCAGCCCTCCCTCCTGGAAGGCACGAAACAACTTTGTCTGCTCTTCGGGTTTCTACATTTCCCTTCCTTTCTCTGCTCTCCTGTCCTTCCTATAGCTGTGACTCCCTGACACTGAGACTTCCAGCCATCTCTCCTGCTATGTCTCAACCTGCATTCATCTGGCCTCTTCCCCACCTGAAACCTATTTCCAAGTTTCCTCCTCTGTAACCAGCCCCCATTGTCCTGGCCCCTGGCCTCCTGCTGCCTCCAGGTGCTGTCCACACTTCACTCAAGCCGCCCTCCCATCTGTCTGTCTCTGCCATCCTCTCCCTGCCCAGGTCTCAGTCCCTGCTCAAAGCTTCCTCTTCTCCCACCTCCTTGTGGCCGCACCCAGCCCCTCCAGCCCTTTGTTGCACAGCTTTCGAATATACTTTTGTCATCCTCTGGTTTGGAAGCTGCCAGCAGACAGCCAGGCCATCCCTCGGGCCCATTCACACAATTCCAAACTAGTCCAGCTTCCTTTAGACACGTCCTGAGACGGAAGCCTCACCACTTCTGAGGACAGCCTGGCCCTCAGCTGTGCCAGCTCACCCCAGACCCTGCACTGCTGTGGTCTCCAAGCCTGGGGCTTCTTGGGATTGCTGCCCTAACTCTGGCTCTCTCCCTTTGTCACATATACCTGCAGAGCCTTAGCTATGGACTATTTCCTGTCCCCTCAACACCCCCGGGCTTTCTGTGCCCCCTGCGGGAATGCTTTTCCCCAGCTCCAGGACCAGCTCAGCCTCCTCCAGAGTTCAGTGCTCCTGCGTTGCAGCCAGTCTCTAGGCAACGTCCCACTGTTAAGAGGCAGGGTCCCAGAGGCCAGCAGATCTGGGTTAAAATTTGCCACACGGTTCCCTTGTGGCCTGGGATCAATGACAATCCCTCACTCTCTTCCTTTATGAAAGGGGGACAATAGCCATCTCAGGGGCCTGCTGCTGGAAGAAGAGCTTCCATTCTACTTTCACATCACATAACCTCTCATTTCCACTCCTGCGCTCCAGTGAGGCCACTGCACAAGGTGGCTCTGAGGGGGGCTCTGGAGCCCAGCTGCCAGGTTTCAACCAAAGTTCCACTGTTCCTACCTCTGTGACCTGGAGCAAATCACTTTACTTCTCTGCTTACTTCATCTGTAAAATGGGATGATGACACCTACCTTGTTGTAGGGCTGTTGTGAGGCTAAGATGATATTTTATTACTTTTGGTGACTTTTTTTTTTTAGAGATGGGGCCTTGCTCTGTCACCCTTGACCTCCTGGGCTCAAGCAATCCTCCCTCTTCAGCCTCCTGAGTAGCTGGGGCTGCAGGTAAAGACCATCACACCCAGCTAATTTTATTTTTTTGTAGAGATGGGGTCTCACTTCGTTGCACAGACTGGTCTTAAAATCTTGGGCTCCCTCTGTCCTCCAGCCTCGGCCTCCCAAAGGGCTGGGATTACAGGTGTTTGACACTGCGGCTGACCCTGTTGGTGACTTCTATGGCACAATTTTATGTCCCATTTCCCCAAGGCAAATTTTAAATTCTGCTAGGCTAACACGGGCCTTAAACCATTTTTCTATCTATTCTGCTGTGGCTGTCTTCAGTACCGAATTTGTGCCCCTTAACCAACTCTCGGATGGACCCAATATGCAAAACACGTTTTTGAAAATGGAATTGCTGGGGCCAGGTGTAGTGGCTCATGCCTGTAATCCCAGCACTTTGGGAGGCTGAGGCGGGTGGATCACCTGGAGCTCAAGATCAGCCTGGCCAACATGGTCAAACCCCGTCTCTCCTAAAAATACAAAAATTAGCCAGGCATGGTGGCAGGCACCTATAATCCCAGCTATTCGGGAGGCTGAGGCATGAGAATCACTTCAACTTGGGAGGCAGACATTGCAATGAACTGAGGTCACGCCACTGCACTCCAGCCTGGGTGACAGAGCGAAACTGTCTCAAAAAGAAAAAAGAAAAGAAAATGGAATTGCTCCGAAGTGGGGAGGGGGCACCTCTGCCTTGCCCTGGAGAAGTCCCAGGCTTGGAGACCACAGCACTGCAGGGTCTGGGGTGAGCTGGCAGATGCCTGGCCCAGGACCCCATAGCCAGCTGCTAGAGCATGTCCTCAGGGCCACCTTCAGGACAGAGACCAAATCCTTGGCTAATTCAACTGAAGTGATGCATGGGCAGGGTTGGGAAAGGGTTAAGGAGGAAGCTGCTTTTAAGCTGGGCCTTGGTTAGGCAGGGCCGCCATGAGGGGGATGGTGAAGAACAAAGGATAGGAGGCAGGAGAGGGGTGGATGGATACAGGGGCCAAAGCCTGGCCGTGCTCTTGGCTCATCCCTAACTCTGCACTCCTGGGGGCGGTAGGTACAGCAGTGGAGGCCCTACTCAGCCCTAACCCCAACCCTACAAGTCTTTCCCAACAAGGACGATGGAAGGGTTTCAATGCTCACCTGCCTCAAGGGGAAAGCTTTGGAATGGGGGATGTAGAATGGCAGGGAATTCCCGACTGTGCAGGGATGGGATATACCTGAGGGATGCTGATGGCTCCAAGCACTGGACGCAGACTCAACCATGGCGCAGGCAACCAGACCCTTGTCAAGGGGGAGAGGGTCCCAAGAACACCAAGACACTATGAGCTGAGGAGTAAGGCGGGGCCCAGAGAGGGAGAAAACAATGGCAAGGCAGCAACTGGAGCCAAAACTCTTTATTGTCCTGCCCAGGGAGCCCTTCCCAAAGGAATCCAAGGAGCAGGGCTGCGAGGCGGGTGGCACAGGGCCTTGGTGACAATGAGAAAAAAGGGAGAGCTGCAGTCACGTGGGGGACAGCCCCTCCAGCTCCCTGATGGCACTGGCTGTGCTGGCAGGCCACCCGGGGGGCCATCACCAGCATATTTTGGACCCAGGGGAGCCATCACCAGTGTGAGGCCCACACCTGGGGCTGAGCTGTCTACATTGCTGTCTGTACAGGGTCACTCTGGCGCTTGTCAGCTCTACTCACCTCTCCAGCTCCAAACTGCAAAAGGAGATGGGCCCAATGGTGGGAGGCCCTGGGAGAGTGAAGAGGGAACGGCACGGGCTGGAGGATGCCAGATGGGCACACATGTCCCCTGGGTAGCTGCCGGCAGAAGTCTGACAAAGGGGCCCAGCCAGCCCCACTCGACCATTCTAGAGGCCAGTGGGGAAGGCTCCAGGGCAGCTTCACTTATGGAGACTCCTAAGTGTACCTCACCCCATGCTGGGACCAGAGCTAATGCAGGACAGGCTCCCAGTCCAGCTCTGGCCCCAGGGCACCTTGTTAGGTGAGCCTAAATGCCCTCCCCTCCCTGTACTGGGCGCTGGGCTGAGGCAGGAGCCCAGCAGGCAGTGGCAGGAGCAGCTCTACAGAGGAAAGCCAAAGCCTTTCAACAGAGCAACAAAGGGGGCCTTCAGGGCCAGAGTCACAGGCCTGGGGAGGAGGGGACAGGGTGCTTCTGAGAGGTGCAAACCCTCTTGCTGGTCCTCAGCCCTTCCATCCTGCCAGCCCTAACCCCTGATCCACAACAGCAGGTCCAACCCTGCCTTTTGGGGTGAGGAGAAAAAAATCTGGAACCAAAAGGGAATGGCGGCTGTTTCCTCGGGAACTTGGTGGGTGCAGGGCCAATGGACAGCCATCATCGGAGGTTAAAGACCAGACTGACAGTGAGGATGATGCCCAGGAGAAGGATGAAGGGCAGCCAGGTCTTCACGAAAGCCCCGACGCTGACAGAGAGAAAGGAGAGAGCACAGGTGGGTGGGGTCCAGTGAGCAAGCGTGGGGCCCAGAGCCCTGTGCACCCAGAGACCCCAACGAGGCTGCCATCCCTAAGGAAAACCCTATACCCACCCCCTCACCCCAAACTTGGCCAATCAAGGGAGCAGGCTGGGCCTGGTGCCCACTATGGGGGATCACCAGCTATGGTCCTGGGCAGGGGCTGCTCCACATTCTAGTGGCGATTTACTGACACCTCGCTGGTTAGGAACAGAAGACATGCTCGCCGTTTTTAGGCCTCACTGGCTCTATCTATAGCCACCCACCTCTGGGGTGAGGTCTCCAGCAAGAGGACCAGGAACTGCAGTTTGGGTGTGGAAGCCACATGTGCCTGCTGCCCATGGCCCTCATAATGGGGACTACTGGGAGGCCTGGGGCTGGCAAGGGTCAGCACAGTGCTGTGGCTGCAGCCAAGCTGCTGGGAGCCAGGGGCCTGGATTCAACCCCTGTGTGACCACAGTTATTCTCAGGGGACTTCTAAAAGCCCTGCAGGACTTAAAAATACCCCCTAAAAGTCTTCTTTTCAGAAGCTGTTAATGATGAACATGGCTGAGAGGAAAGCTTGGCGAGGCGGCCAGATCAGCACCAGCCTACGCTGGCTCATGAGTCTGGACTCTGCTGTGGCCATGCTGTGGGGACCGTGGGTGACTCACTCAACCTCTCTGCCTGGGAAGGGACCTGTGGGGGCAGTCATTCTGTGAGGATCTATCTGTTTGCTTTACTGGAGCACAGGAAATCTGTAGAAGCTTCCCTGAGGAGCCAGAATCATTGCCTGCATTTCACCAAGGACAGCTGTGGCTCAGAGAGGCCAAGGCAGTTGCCCCTGGTCTCACAGCGGGCAAGTGCCACCAGAGCTGCACTTGGGGCCCAGGTGGAGCTGGACTTCAGCACAGCCACCTCCCTCTCCACCAGGCCCTCCGCTCGCCACTCCAGAGCCACCATGGCTCCAACTGGCATCTATTCCAACTGCCCCGGCAGACTGAAGGACGCCAGGAATGGTCTTTCTAGGATCCTTGGGAGAGCGGCCCCTGGGCAGCATGTAGGTGGGCGGGCAGGAGGGCAGCTCACCTGACGTACTTCCCATAGAGCAGGCAGAAAAAGCAGAGCGTCACCATGTTCCAGTTGGTGCTGTTGTTGTAGCGCATCAGATTCAGGGCCAATGCCACGTGTGAGTGGCAGTTGTCACAGCAGAGATTGTGCTGGAGGCACCAGAAGGGCTAGTCAGGCTGGGCTGTGGGGGAGCCTCCCTCCTGGTCCCTGCCTGGGGAGTGCTGGCGCCACCCCAGTCCACCTACCATGCGGTGCTTGTACTCCTCAGAGGCGTCGTGCACAGCCGTGTCCCATGCGTTGGGCCCGCTAGCATAGACCTGAGCAGGGTCCAACTTCCAGTACCTGGGGGCAGAAAAGGGCTCTGGACACTGGCTCGGCTCCCTCGTGCCCTCAGCTCTAAGCACGACCTTTGAGGCCTGCCCTGTGCCCAGGCCTGAGCTGGGTGTCGAGGTGTGCGGTGAGCCAGATCTGGGGTAAGTGTTGTGTAGCAGACAACTGATACAGGGTGAGGTGCTTGGTGCCATGGGGGATCCTGGGGGGATATAGAACGAAGTTGGGGTGCTACGCTCTGAAAGTCTGTGTCCCTGTCAAGTTCATATGTTGAAATATTACCCCCTAGACCAGGCGTGGTGGCTCACGCCTGTAATCCAAGCACTTTGGAGGCCAAGGTGGGCGGATCACCTGAGGTTGGGAGTTCAAGACCAGCCTGACCGACATGGTGAAACCCCGTCTTTATAAAAAAAATTAAAAAAAAAAAGAAATATTACCCCCTAAGGTGATGGTATGAGGAAGTGGGGCCTTTGGGAGGTGATTAGGTCATGGGGTGATTAGGACCATTAGGGTGATTAGCCCTCATGAATGGGATCAGTGTCCTTATAAAAGAGGCCCGATGGAGACCCCTCACTGCCTCCACCACATGGGGACAGCGAGAAGGCAACTCAGGCCCTCGCTAGACACTGACTCTACCAGCACCTGCACCAGGATTGTCCAGTCTTCAGAACTGTGAGAAACACGTTTCTGTAGTTTCTAAGATACCCAGTCGATGATATTTTGTTATGGCAGCCAGAACGGACTAAAAAGGGGCGTGAGTGAGAAGGCTTCCTGGAGCTGACACCTGGGTCTGGTCTGAAGGAAGAGGGTTAGACAGGCATAGAAAGAAGAGGTGCAAATTCCAGGCTGAGGGAACAACTTAAGCAAAGTGAGAGGCACAAAACTGTGCAGTGTGTCCCAGAACAGACGTGACTGAGCCCTCCTGGAGACTGCAGAAGGAGAAACACGGTGATGGAATGCTGGCAGCTGAGGCTGGAGATGCAGGTGGGGCCACATCACAAGAGGAGTTTACTCAGCAGCAAGCACTCTCCCCCAGTCTCCCATGCAGCTTGCCAGGCTGAATGAGAGGGAAGCTGATGGCACTAAAGTCCATAAACCTGAAGGTGGGTGAGAATTGCTGTTCTAAGCAACAGAGTGCCCGGTGGGTCTCAGGCCTGGGAGAGCTGGGAGGTCAGGGTGCCCCCTGGCTGCTGTGTAGGGAAATGGCTTGGTAGAGGAGTCTAGACACCATGGCCTGGACTGGGGCCACTTAGGGGCTACTGCTTGGACAATGGTGCCTTTAAAAATGTCCTTGAAAAGCAGCCTGGCAATGAATACCTGGTGGCCCAGAGACTCCTGGACTACACTGCCACCTGCCTGAGGAAGCTCTGTTCCAGGGCATCTCGGCTGTGTGGGACACCAACTCCTCCTCGGCCCAGTCCTTCCTCCAGTGCAGCCTTGGGCAACAGGTCACCTGAGGACACTGATGACTGAGGCACTGTCACCAGGCCCGCAGCTGAAGTGGGCACCCAGACTGTAAAGATGAAGACCAAACATCCCAAACCAAACCAGCAATAGTTCCCAGAGGGCTTAACTGTTTTTATTCTCTCCAATCAGAACTTTCCAGCAGAGGTCCAAACAATGCCTCTCCTCTACCTTCCATGGCTCACTTGTTCCCAAAGGGCAGGAAAGTGAGTCTGGAGGGAGACAGACCTGAGTGAGTCCCAGTTCTGCCACTTCCTGTGTGACCTTGACCAAGTCCCTTCCCTTTCCTCACCCTTGCCATGGAGTTGAAAGCACAAACCTGAAGAGCTATGGCAAGGCCCAGAAGGCCTACGAGTAAAGGTCCTAGCCAGGGGCTGGTACGGTGGGTGCTCTGTATGGGGCTGCTATGCTCTGGTGGCTGTCCCTCCCCCAGTACTCTATCCTCAGCGTACTGGCTCCTGCTGTGCTCTAGAAGGCCTGGCCCGCTCGGGCAGGAGCAACCTGCCTCTAGGGCCAGTCACATGGGTGTTCATCACTTACTTGGCAGGCTTTCCAAAGGCCATGTTGTCCTCCTGTTGAGGGACAAGAGCAGAGGTCAGTGAGGAACTTATATTCAGGCCAGAGGACAAACCTGGGTTGGTGGCTGAAGTGCAGTGACTTAGAAGAGGGAATGTCAGGGGTGGTCAGAAGTGGGGCCTGGGCCCTGCCCCGAGGCTGGCATGGCATCTAAAGAGCCAGTGGCTTTTCTGCAGGAAGAAGGCAGTGTGGCACAAGTGCACAGAGCACTGCATCAGAGACCAAACACTTGGGACTCCGGCTGCCACTGCCCCTCAGTGTGGCACCCAGAAATTCTCTTGCTCTCTCTGGGCCTCATTTTCTCCAAGTTTTGTGATCAGTCTTCTCTGATCTCTGAGCAGCAGCAGCAAGTTTCCATCATGGTCTGGTCTCCTGACTCACGGTCTGGCCACTCAGTGGCCCATATGAAGCCCATCTCCGCACCCAGCAGTCTGACTGCATTCAGAGCAGGGAGGGGACACTGGGCCCAGAGGGGCTTCCTGTGAGGGAGACACTGCAGTGAAGTCCTAGACTCATCACATTAGACCTGGGGTACAGGAGTTACACAGGGACAGACTCTGGGTTCAGATCAGGGAGACCCTGCTGACAGACCTGGTCAAAGATTAATTACCATAAAAATATATGACAAAGTAATGGATGTGAAAGTATTTTTAAGTAAAAAGTGACAGACTTTTGTCGTGTTAAGATGATCATGACAACTATTAATATAAACAGGTTGGTGCCACCACACCCCTTCAGTCCAGCCTCTGACACCTGGAAACAGCAGGATGATGCATGCTCCTCTGCAACTAGCCCACTGGACCAGTCTTGGTCATATCCCCAGGAAACAGACCTGAGAACACAGCTGGTTCATTCTAAAGCCCCACCCCCTCTTCTCCATGGCCACACCCAGGGAACCGGATCAGCCTCCCCTGTCCCCCGACCTTGACTCCCACCTTCTGAAGGTCCAGAGATGTGGTTCCTGGATGGTCTGACTCTCCACTCTTGCCTCTAATCCCTACCCATGTCTCAGTACCCCAGGGGTGGGGACAAAGGGCTGGGTCAGTTACTTAAGAATCCTTCTGGCCACACTGCCCTCCCGGCCTGTCCTGGAGGCAAGAGAAGGGGGAAAGGGGTCAGACACTGGTGAGGGAGGGACAGAGGGCCAGGGCCAGGACTGCGGGTTATCTGAATTCTCCTGGGTCTGGGGAGACAGGAAGCCTGCCTGCAGGCAAGACAGGACAGCCTTCCACTTAAACCTTGGAACCCTCTGGGGGGAGCACAATGGGGACTCACCGAGACAAAGTAGGGGCCTGCGAAGTCCCGAATGACTCCTGTGGATGTGCAGATGCCCATGTGGCCGATGATGGGGAAAAACCACCTGTGAGGAAAAGGACAGGGAAGGGACAGAGCTTAGGGGATCTTTCAGCCAGTCAGACACTAGGGACACTTCATCCACTGTGGAGGCATGTGAATATTACGTTGTGTGATAAGTGGCCATTAGGGTGGTCCAGAGGACTGGGGAAGCACAACAAGAGCAACTGCAAACTGACAGCACAATGGGATGCCATGGCCAGGATGGCTGCAACTCAAACCAGCAACACTGATGCAGGTAGGGCAAAGGGCAACCAGAACTCTTATTCACTGCTGGTGGGAGGATAAATTATTTCTACCATTTTGCTTTCGAGATGGAGTCTCGCTCTCGTGCCCAGGCTGAAGTGCAGTGATACAATCTTGGCTCACTGCAACCTCTGCTTTCTAGGTTCAAGTGATTCTCCCACCTCAGCCTCTTGAGTAGCTAGGATTATAAGCACTCAACACCACGGCCAGCTAATTTTTATATTTTTAGTAGAGAAGGGGTTTCATCATGTTGGCCAGGCTGGTCTCAAACTCCCGACCTCAAATGATCTGACGGCCTCGGCCTCCCAAAGTGCTGGGATTACAAGCATGAGCCACCACGCCTGGCCTGTTTCTACCATTTTGGAAAACAGTCTGGCACTATACTCTATGCCTCAGCAGTTTCACTTTTGGAATCTTCTTTGCCCTCACCCCTGGGAAACATTTGCCAAAACTCAGTGAACTGTACTCTTTTTTTTTTCTTTTCGAGACAGAGTCTCACGCTGTAGCCCAGGCTAGAGTGCAGTGGCACAACCTTGGCTCACTGCAACCTCTGCCTTCCGGGTCCTGGTTCAAGCAATTCTCTTGCCTCAGCCTCCTGAGTAGCTGGGATTATAGGCACGTGCTACCACGCCCAGCTAATTTTTGAATTTTTCAGTAGAAATGGGATTTCACCATGTTGGCCAGACTGGTCTTGAACTCCTGACCTCATGATCTGCCCGACTCAGCCTCCCAAAGTACTGGGATTACAGGCTTGGGCCACGACGCCCGGCCTGAATTGTACTCTTAAAATGCATGCATTTGATTGTATGTAAACTATAATTCAATAACACTGATGAAAAAAACTAGAAATAATCCAAATGTCCCACAACAGTGCAATGAATAACTGTGGTATAGTTACACAATGAAATAGTACTTAACAATGAAAAAGAGTGTAGCTTCTGCTACACACAACACAGGCTTTCACAGACATAAGGGTGAGTGAAGGAAATCTTACACAGAGTACATAACATAGCACTCTGTTTATAAGAAGTCCAAGAAAAGGCAAAACTATGGCTAGGGGTCCACAGCGGGTGGTATCTGCGGTAGAACTGACTGGGAGAGCACAAGGGAGTCCTCTGGGTCTTGGCAATGCTTTCTGTCCTGTCTGGGTGGTGGTTCCATGAGTGTGTGCATATGCGAAAATTCTCTCAGCTGTATACTTGAGATCTGTGCACCTTTCGGAACATAAGTTATACCTCAATAAGAAAGTTATAAAAAAAAAAAAAAAAGGTGGGCAGACATGACACCAGTCTGGGTGGGGGAGTTCATGAAAGGTTTCCCTGAGGAAATGATGAAGATACAGTATGTGCAAGGGTAGAAATTGGAACAGAAGCATGATGAATGCCAGGAAATAAAAGTTTTTATTTTATTTTTTTCTTCTGAGATGAAGTTTCACTCTTGTTGCCCAGGCTGGAGTGCAATGGCGCGATCTCGGCTCACCACAACCTCCACCTCCTGGGTTCAAGCGATTCTCCTGCCTCAGCCTTCTGAGTAGCAGGGATTACAGGCACGCACCAACACACCTGGCTAATTTTGTATTTTTAATAGAGATGGGGTTTCACCATGTTGGTCAGGCTGGTCTTGAACTCCCAACCTCAGGTGATCTGACCACCTTGGCCTCCCAAAGTGTTGGGATTACAGGCATGAGCCACCACACCCGGCCAAAAGTTCATTTTTTAAAAAGCCATGGGCATTAAAAAACAACAAGAAGTCTAGATGTACCCCAATATGCCACACATAGAAACCCCAGACCTGTCTGCATTCTGAGAACCATGGCCCTACAGGACCTGGGTGCTGGAGAGACTGATCCAGTTTAAGGAGGACTCACAGGGCCAGGGGCCAGGTCCTGGTCTCAGTGCTGCCTGGGCATGAGCACAAAGCACCTGGCTAGGGGTGGTGGCCAAACCTCCAGAGATGCAGTTCAAGGAAGCAGTTACAGGGGGTTGGTGTGGAGTCAGTAAAGACTTCACAGAAGAGGTGACTTTTTTTTTTTTTTGAGACGGAGTCTTGCTCTGTCGCCGGGCTGAAGTGCAGTGGTGCCATCTCAGCTCACTGCAACCTCTGCCTCCTAGGTTCAAGCAATTCTCCTGCTTCAGCCTCCCAAGTAGCTGGGATTACAGGCGCCCACCACCACGCCCAGATAATTTTTTTGTATTTTTAGTAGAGACGGGGTTTCACCATGTTGGCTAGGCTGGTCTCAAACGAGTAGCTAGGATTATAGGTACCCACCACCACACCCAGCTAATTTTTATATTTTTATAGAGAAGAGGTTTCATCATGTTGGCCAGGCTGGTCTCAAACTCCTGACCTCAAGTGATCTGCCCGCCTCAGCCTCCCAAAGTGCTGGGATTACAAGCGTGAGCCACCATGCCTGGCCTGTTTCTACCATTTTGGAAAACAGTTTGGCACTATACTCTATGCCTCAGCAGTTTCACTTTTGGAAACCTCTTTGGCCTCACCCTTGGAAAACATTTGCCAAAACTCATTGAACTGTGTACTTTTTTTTCTTTTTAGAGACAGAGTCTCACTCTGTAGCCCAGGCTGGAGTGCAGTGGCACAATCTTGGCTCACTGCAACCTCCTCCTCCCGGGTCCCAGTTCAAGCAATCCTCTTGCCTCAGCCTCCTGAGTAGCTGGGATTACAGGCACGTGCTACCATGCCCAACTAATTTTTGTATTTTTAGTAGAAACGGGGTTTCACCATATTGGCCAGACTGGTCTTGAACTCCTGACCTCGTGATAGGATAGAACATCAACAGGCAGAAAACAACACCGCAGAGTTGTTTTTAGTAGAGAAGGGTTTTCGTCATGTTGGCCAGGCTGGTCTCAAACTCCCAACCTCAAGTGATCTGCCCGGAAAGTGTGGCATGTGTCTGGAAGAATGAAAGTGTGGCATATGTCTGAAAGAACAGACACGAAAGTGTGGCATGTGTCTGGAAGAATGAAAGGGGGAGAGGCCAGTTCAGGGGCTACTGCTGTACCACTGGCAAGAGATGACGGAGGTCCTGACTAGAGGATCAGGGGCAGGGTGGTGAAACGCACATGCATGGAGAGTTTATAACAAGATGGGGGTCTTCCAGGTCTACAGCCTGAGCACTTGAGAGGATGGTAGGGCCAGAGTGGTCTTTTGAGAATTGAGTTCAGATTCCATCATCCCCCTGCTCAACACCTATGAATGGCTTCCTACTGCACTTATAATACAGTTCAAACTTCTTCCCACAGTGTGGTGCTAATCATCCCTTGAACCTCATCTCACTCCCCTCTCTAGCTACAATGCCTGCTTGTGGTTCCTCAAACATGCCAATCCTCCCACTCCATGCTTTCTCTGTATTTGCCATTTTCTCTATCTGGAACACTCCCGAGAGCATGGCACAGCTGACCCCTCACTGATTAGGCCTCAGTCTCACTGTCAACTTCAGGGGTCTCGCCTGAACGGTGTTTTCCAGTGTAGCCACCCAATCCCAGATCCTACTACAATGTTTTTCTTTCCTCATACTACTACTTTCCAAAATTATCTCGGTTACTCACATGCTGTCTCTCCACTAGAACATAAGCTCCCAGAAAGCAAGCATTTTTGTCTTGTTTACTATGGCAGTGCCTGGCATATAGCTGCAACTCACTAAATATTTGTTGACTAAATAATGAATGGGGCCCAGCATGGTGGCTTATGCCTGTAATCTCAGCACTTTGGGAGGCTGAGGTGGGCAGATCATGAGGTCAGGAATTCAAGGTCAGCCTGGCCAACATAGCAAAACTCTATCTCTACTAAAAAAAAAAAAATTAGCCGGGTGTGGTGGCGGGCACCTGTAATCCCAGCTACTTAGGAGACTGAGGCAGGTGAATCATTTGAATCTGGGAGGTGGAGGTTGCAGTGAGCTGAGATCCTGCCATTGCACTCCAGCCTGGGTGATAAGAGCAAATACTAATAATAGGCTAGGTGCAGTAGCTCAAACCTGTAATCCCAGCACTTTGGGAGGCCAAGGCAGGTGGATCACCTGAGGTTGGGAGTTTAAGACCAGCCTGACCAACATGGAGAAACCCTATCTATCCTAAAATTACAAAATTAGCCAGGCGTGGTAGCGCATGCCTGTAATCCTAGCTACTTGGGAGGCTGAGCCAGGAGAATCGCTTGAACCTGGGAGGCAGAGGTTGTGGTGAGCCAAGATCGTGCCATTGCACTCCCGCTTGAGCAACAAGAGTGAAACTCCGTCTCGAAAAATAAAAAATAAAATGAAAATGAAAAATCACAAACAACCCCCAAGAGTGAAGTCATGCTCAGTTATCATCTGGGTTGAGGCTTGCCTTTGTTCTGGGCAAGTTACTCAATCCCATCTCTCTGTGGATGGTAAAAATTACCTAAATGGGGAGCTACTGTGAGAATTAAATGGATAGACTTACACAGTGCCTAGGACTCTGCCTTCTGCTTGACAGCTGCTCAATGTTGTCATCTCGAGGTACTCAACACATAAGCACTATCTGACTGACTGCACTAACATAGAATAAGTTGCAGAAGATTCACAGGCCATAGGATGGACACTCAGGATTATGGGAAAGTAGCTCATCCTGCTCTCAGGTCTGCCCTCCCCTCACCATCTCTGCCTCCATTCCTTTCATCTGCTTGGGAGGAAGTCCGGGTTCAACCAGGATTCCACACTCCACAGCTGTGCTAGCAGCTGCTGATGGAAATCAGAGTAAAGCCTGGAACCCCAGAGAGGAAACCCTCAAAGTGGTTTGTCAGCCTGGAAGTGCCACGAAGGCAGCCTCCAGAGCCACTTTATGGACTACCTTCTATTCAGGACCTGGTATATAATAGGTGCTTTATAAAGATTTACTGAATAAATACATGACTCACTAACCCTGGAGCTTAATCTGGGAAGATAGGCTAACTCAGCAAAAAAGCCCCACACTGGCTTCTAAGCCTTATTTCCTCATCTATAAAATGGGGACAACAGTACCTATTTTAATAGGCTGACGTAAGGATTGAGAGAACATACAATGTTTAGGACAGAGTAAGCATCTAACCTTGGCTATTTTTATTAGAAGCAGCAGCTATTAAACTGGTTTTTCACGCAGAATTACCAACATCTCTGAGGGGTAGACAGATCTTTGGGTTCCATTTCCTCCTCTGATCCCTCCTCCAAAGACAGGTGACAGTTCTTTGTGCCACATCTATGCCTAGCTCTGCAATCATCACTATACAGTATTACTACAATGGCTAATTGACCTTTCCCTCCTGCTGAAGGTGAGTCCTTTAGAAGTGACATGGTTTGGATCTGTCCCCACCAAATCTCCTGTTGAACTACAGTTCTCACGTTGCAGGTGAGGCCTGGTGGTGGGATCATAAGGATGGCTTTCACATAAATGGTTCAGCACCATCCCCTTGGTGCTATGCTCGTGTTAGTGCGTTTTCCCAAGATCTGGTTGTAGCATCTCCCTCTTCACTCCCTCTTGCTCCTGCTCCCGCCATGTGAGATGCCTCGCTCCCCATTTGCCTTACACCACGACTGGAAGCTTCCTGAGGTCTCCCCAGAAGCAGAAGCTGCTATGCTTCCTGTATATCCTGCAGAATCATGAGCCAATTAAACCTTTTTCTTTTTTTTTAACTACCCAGTCTCAAGTATTAGTGCAATAACGGACTAACACAGAAGGGAACATGAACCCTTTGACAGGAACACAGTGTCTTATTCATCTTGGTCTTATGAACACCTGCACACAGATCTGAATAGAAATGGGCTATGAGCTGCTTTTGGCCCAGTGGACCAAGGATTGTGGTGCCTCCACCTCACACTGCTACCATTCTCTAGAGGACCATGCCACAAATGGTGTTTCTGAGAATAAGAAAGGCCAAAGAGATTTTAGGATCACCAGACAGGTTTTAAGAAAACAAATACATTTTCTGAGTATCCCTCCTTACTACTTTCATATTAATAGTTTATTTTCTTCACAGCACTAATCACTATCAGATGCTCTTTTATTAGTTGGTTTACTGTCTAGCTACTTCCACCATAAACTCTCAAAAGTGTAAAGACCATGTCTGCTTTATTCATCACTGTATTGCAACATCTAGAACTATCTGGAACACAGGGATCACTTAGCACATGTGTTAAAAGAACACTGAATGAATTAATATACACATTTTCTTAAGAGTTTATTTCAGTGAGGAGGCTGCAGTTGGCGGGCCAGCACTGTCTTGGGGCCGAAAGGTCCCAGGCCATGACCTCCCTCCTCCCCACTTTTTTTGTATTTAAAAAAAAGAAAGGAAAAGAAAAGAAAAAAGAGTTTATTTCATTATTTATTTATTTTTAATTTTTTTTTTTTTTGAGACAGTCTCACCGTGTTGCCCAGACTGGAGTGCAGTGGTGCGATCTTGGCTCACTGCAAACTCCACTTCCCAGGTTCAAGCGATTCTCTTGCATTAGCCTCTGGAGTAGCTGGGATTACAGGCACGCACCACTATGCCCAGCTAATTTTTGTATTTTTAGTAGAGACAGGGTTTCACCATGTTGGCCATGCTGGTCTTGAACTCCTGATCCACCCGCCTCTGCCTCCCAAAGTGCTGGGATTACAGGCATGAGCCACCAGGCCCGGCCCAAGATTTTATTTTTAAAGAACAGATTTTGATGCTCTTATATGCATAAGTATTTGAAAACACAAAATAATTCAAGTATTTTAACATAATTCAAAAACTATGGTCATTTTAGAATAGGCAACACCTAAGGCCCCAAATGATCCCTTCTCCAAACTACCACCTGATTGTTGTTGATAGGGGAACAAGCTGTCCCATCAGGTAAGAGTGGCTAAGACGTAGTGCAAAGAGCAAGTTAGATCAGAAGACTGAGTTCTTCATGCCTTTGCTTATTGGGGTGCGAACCTGATCAAGACACTTAATGCTACAAGCAGCTCAGCTTCACCATCTGAGAAGATAACCTACCTTAGAAAATGGATATGACAGCACTTTGGGAGGCCGAGGCGGGCGATCACGAGGTCAAGAGATGGAGACCATTCTGGCCAACATGGTGAAACCCCGTCTCTACTAAAATACAAAAATTAGTTGGGCGTCCTGGCAGATGCCTGTAGTCCCAGCTACGCGGGAGGCTGAGGCAGAATTGCTTGAACCCGGGAGACAGAGGTCGCAGTGAGCCAAGATCGCGCCACTGCACTCCAACCTGGAGCTTGGCGACAGAGCGAGACTCTGTCTCAAAAAAGAAAAAGAAAAAAGAAAAGAAAAAAAAAGAAAAAGAAAATGGATATGAAATTCTGAGATAATGGGTGTTTAAGAGCTTGGCAAACTGTCCAACACAGTGAGGAGGGGTTACATTTATCAGCTGTCAAAGCTTAAGCAGGAGAGCAAACCACCTCTCCCATTTGAGAGCTCCTCCCAAAAGGTGGCAAGCAGTACCTACCAGAGCACCTGCTTCTCCCCTGACAAAGACTGATGTTATAGAAAGAACTTTGGTCTGGGAGGCAAACAACCTGGAATCTAAATCCGCTTTGCAACTGAGATGGCACGTGAGACAAAGGGTTGGACTCTCAGATCTCTGGGGGCCCTTCCAATGTTGACATCCCAGGATGTCGTATGGTGCCAACCAAACTCCCACTCTTGCTCCCAGACCCAGCAGAATGTCTTAAATATAGTAAGCAACCAGTAAGCATTTGCTCAATGAGTTAATAAACCAGTGAATTAATAAAACTGTCTTCTCAGATCCAATGAGGGACTCCCTCTTCTGCACTCATAGCTTCCGCCTCTCAGCCACTTGCCCTTCCCTGCTGGCCTACAACTCTCTTCTCTTTCTCCCCGACTACACCAGGTGTATAGAGAGCAGGGAGTGTGACCCAACTGTCTTCAGAAACTGGCACGGCATGGACGGCGGGGTTATGGTGACTGGGCGAGGCGTGCGGGCCAGACCCGAAGAAAAGGCTTGCTGCGTGTCGGGGCCAAAGGCTAGCCCGGGCCCGCCGAGGGACGCCGCGCGGACTCCGGCTCTCCCTGGGCCCTCTTCGTCCCCAGGTGGATGCCGGAGGAGACTCACGTGAGCACCGGAATGGGCGTCCACACAACGCAGTAGGGGAAGCGGCTCCGTTCCACGTCCATGGCGACGCCGCCGGAGCCGTGGTACTGCTTCATGTCCTTCTCGGCCGCCGTCGGCGCCTCCACTTCCGCCATCCCGGGCGGGGGTGGTGGCGGCGGCGGCGGCAACAAGAGCGGAGAACTCCCTTCCGCTTCCGCCATGCTACGCGCGCCCTGCTCCGACTGGCCCCGGCTCTCGCGCCGCTGGTCCCCATAGCGTCACTTCCGGGAGATGGGGTCCGCCCCGCTTGGCCTTCCCCCAGGAATCCGAGCCGCGTCCCTCTGGGCCCGGCCAGCCCCGCCCCACTCCTGCGCCTGCCAGCCTTGAGGCTTTGCGGGTTGGCCCCGCGGCTGCCCTAAGGCAGCTCGCAGTCTAGCGCGGGAGACCTACAAAGAGCTCTGTAATTCAGTACGCTGAGGGCTCCTAGGTGGTGTGGTACAGTCGCTATTTATTGAGCACTTCTTAGGTGCCAAGCACTTGACGTGCATTGTTTCTAATCCCCATAAACTGATTAGACATCCAAATTAGGTATTTCCCTCCTGTCACAAGTGAGAAACTGAGGCTCAAGAGGTTAGATGAGAGGCCACGATTCAAACCCAAGTCTTTATACCTCCCTTGCCCTTTTCATTCTGTGGCCTCTCACGAGGTACTGGTAGCATAAAGGAAAAAGAGACTACAATTGTGTGTGTGCACGTATGTGTGTGTGTATTGTATATACAGGGAAGACTTGCTGGAAGATAGGATATTTGAGCTGACTCTTGATGTTTGCCATGTGGCACGGGAGTGGGGTATGGGTGCAGCCGTGCAAAGAAAGGAAGGCCGTGCAGAACACTGTGTGCAAATGTGAATACTTACTGGAGTAAATCATAAGGCTTAGATGTGATCCGAACCCTTCATTGTACAAATGGGAAAACAGGCTCAGGGAAGTTAATTGTTTGAGGTCACATACAACCATACTTACAGAGAAGCCAGGCTCAAATGTTGGAGCCTTCCGGCTTTTTTTTTTTTTTTTGAGACAGAGTCTCGTTCTGTCGCCAGGCGCCAGGCTGGAGTGCAGTGGCACGATCTGGGCTCACTGCAACCTCTG
Organism: Cacajao melanocephalus; assembly: GCA_963573385.1. Classification (NCBI taxonomy): domain Eukaryota; kingdom Metazoa; phylum Chordata; class Mammalia; order Primates; family Pitheciidae; genus Cacajao; species Cacajao melanocephalus. The sequence continues at coordinate 151,849 of CAUYLG010043893.1, forward strand.
CCTCCCGGGTTCAAACAATTCTCCTGCCTCAGCCTCCCGAGTAGCTGGGACTATACGCGCACGCCACCGCGCCCTGCTAATTGTTTTGTATTTTTTAGTAGAGACGGGGTTTCATCATGTTGGCCAGGATGGTCTCGATCTCTTGACCTCGTGATCCGCTCGCTTAGGCCTCCCAAAGTGCTGGGTTTACAGGCGTGAGTCACCACGCCCAACCAGCCTTCTGGCCTTTTAAAGGATGCCAAGACAGACAAAGGAAATGAAGTCTACTGGAGTGGGGGAGGGGAAGTAGGGGACAGCACAAAGTCAGAAAGAGGGAAGGCTGCCACTAAAAATCAGGCTTAAAGAAAAAAATAAAAATAAAAAGACTAATCAGGTAAAGGAAGGTATGGACAAATGCACTCGGAAGTTAGGAGCTTCCCATTTGGGAAAGGTCCTTCTTCCATTGAATTACCCTCCTTCAATGCTGACCTATGGAGAGCTTGTTGTCTTGTTTTTAGCACCTAATATTTTCACGTTTTTTTGTGAGGGATGTCTGCCTCTGCTATGGAATGCTGAGGTCCTTGACTTCAGTATAGCTGGCATAGTTCCTGGTGTAGAGCATATGCCCACTAGATGTTTACTGATTTACTCAATGATTGAATAAATGGATGTTTTATAAAGACCTCCCAAATTCACAGGCGTGATAATGATTACAGTGGGTTAGGAAATGATTTTAAGTTAGGGTGTATGTTGGGGGCGGGATAGGTCTGAAACCTGTCAATCCTGTCAAAATTCTTTGAGCACATTTGTACCTCGCCTATGACCTCTGTGCAGTGTGTGATCCTTGAAGGGCAACAACCAGCATCCAGCACAGGGTTTGGAATAGATTAGGTGTGTAGTTTACAGTTGTTGAGAATAAATTACATTACTTCTTGATTCAATCACTGTAGTTATCCAATCTCTTCTGGACCACAGGCCGTGAGTAAGGTCTGTGCCTTAGACTTCTCTCTACCATGGCTGTCAACCCATAATTCTAGCACAGGGTTGCTGGGTGCCCTTTAAACATTTATTATAGGTATTGATGAATAAACAACCAAAGTCAGTCTTTCAGGGCGTGCCACAAATTTGGTAGTACTAATACATGTACCACATTTAATCTGCCAACCTCCAATGTTGTCCTATTGCACAAATATCTTATCATGGCTCACAAAACCCTGCACCATCTGGACCACGCCCCTTCCTTATTATACTATAGCCATCCTGGCCTTTTTTTCAGTTCTGCTCATGCACTTCTTCATATTCCAGGGACTTGGCGCAACACTGGTCCCCTCTGCCTGAAATACTACTCCTAACTTAAAGTGGCTTTCATTCATTCTTCCAGTCTCAGATGAAATATTACTTTCTCAGAGAGCCCATCCTTGGCCTCCCAATCTAAATGAGAAAGCCCCTGTTAATCTCCTGCTCTCTTTCTTCATAGCTTCTTTGTAGCTATGTATTATTTGCCTCCCCCACTAGACTGGAAACTCTTTGAAGGTAGACTATATCTGTCTTGCTCACATGTGTAAACCCAATGCCCAGTATAGTGCCTAGCACATGGTATTTGTTTAATCAATATTTGTTAAATGAAATGAAAAGCAAATACTTACAGGCTTGGTATCATGCTGGTTACAGTCTGAAAGCAGGAACCTAGCTTGTTACCTGCTACCTCTTGGTGTCCCAAGCCTTTTTAATGGGCTTAGGTTGATGGGCACAGTGCTCAGGCAGAGGGTCAGACCAGAGAGCCCTGGCTTCCTTTCCTAAGGTCCACATCATCCTATTCTTGGTCTAGGCAGCTGCAGAAACAGGGGCATGAGGAGGGCCAGGTACCTGGAGGTGGAAGCCAGTTCCTCTAGGACCTGTCTCCCAGGCTTGCCCCTCACCACAACCCATTCACAAGACCTTTTTTTAAAAAATAATAATAATGGATTTATCCCTGCAGAACACCCCGTCTCACATATACACCTTGGTCCTCTCACCCAGTGTAAGAGTCTCCCTGGCCTGTGCCCTGGACTCCTCTGCTGTTGCTTCCGTATCACCCATAGACAGATGGGACATCTCTGTCAAAGATTAACATTTCCTTCCAGGCTCACAGGATCACAGCAGGGTCCTGGAGGAAGCTCCTGTTATGGTTGAGCTTGGGACAGGATTGATAGGTTTCAGAGCTATCCCTCCCCCAACACACACCCCAACCTAAAATAGGAATGACCATCTGGATCCACTTATGGGTTTGGCTGGGGAGGGAAGCATGCCAGAGCTGAAACTGTCAAGCTGGGAAACCTTTGAGGGTAAGATGCTGCTTGTTTAAAGGGTGAGCTTGGGGCACTTCCTCTCTTGGTGGGAGTCAGCACACTCCCTCAATTGGCCCCATGTATAAGTTCCCAGGACTCACAAATCTCTTCTCTCAGACTATCTCACTCCTGGCATTCAAGGCCCCTCATGGTGCCCTCAAATCTTCTTTCCAGCTTCATTTCTCACAGTCTCCTTTGGGACTTGCGTGGAATTAGCCTCACTGGCCTGTTTGCCCTTCACAGAACAAGCCCTGCGCTTCATACCTTGTGTGTTTGCTCACACCGTTCCCTCATCAGGGATGTCCTTCCTCTCCTCTTCTACACTACTTTCAAGGTTTCAGGCAAATGCTCCCTCTTTGCTCCCAGAGCACGAAGGCTGTGTTTCCACTTATTGAATATTCATGTGTACTTGCATTAGCATTAGCTGTTTACACGTCTGTCGCTCCCAAGAGACTGTGAACTCCTTGAGAAGGGGACTGACTGGATCTATTGGTCCTGTATCTAACCAGGCAACTGGCAGAGAGGAAGTGCTCAGGTAATGTCATTGGAGTTATTTGTTGACTGTAGACAGTCTCCTTAAGGGCTCTGGGGAAGAATCACCTCCATCCAGGGAAATAGCCTGAGTCAGGCGCATGCTGCAGTGTATGTAGCATGAGGGAGGGCAGCATCCTCTCTTCTGCTCAGCTTCATCATTGCCCTCTCTGGCCCCTGGAAACTGGGCTTCTCTCCATATGACTCCAAACCTTCCCATGGTGGGGAGGAGATCAACGGGACCAACTCAATGCAAGAAACCATTTCAGAGCAAACTCACTGGCCCTTTAGACATCAGAGTTCACAAAACGACTTCCTTTTCCATTCTACTTTTTATTTTTCTTTTCTGAAATGGAGTCTTCTTTTGTTGTTCAGGTCACTGCAACCTCTGCCTCCCAGGTTCCAACGATTCTCCTGCCTCAGCCTCCTGAGTAGCTGGGACTATGGGCGTACGCCACCAAGCCCAGCTAATTTTTTTTTTTCTGAGATGGAGTCTGCTCTGTCACTCAAACTGGAATGCAGTGGTGCTATCTCGGCTCTCTGCAACCTCAGCCTCCCAGGTTCAAGTGATTCTCCTGCCTTAGCCTCCCAAGTAGCTGGGACTAAAGGCATGTGCCACCGTGCCTAGCACATTTTTGTATTTTTAGTAGAGACGGGTTTCACCGTGTTGGCCAGGCTGGTCTTGAACTCCTGACTTCAAGAGATTCGCCTACCTCGGCCTCCCAAAGTGCTGAGATTATAGGCGTGAGCCACCGCGCCTGGCCCCAGCTAATTTTTGCATTTTTAGTAGAGATGAGGTTTCACCATATTGGCCAGACTGTCTTGAACTCCTGACCTCAAGTGATCCACCCGCTTCAGCCTCCTAAAGTGCTGGGATTACAGGTGTGAGCCACCACACCCAGTCTCCATTCCATTTTATAGATGGGCTAGGTTACCCAAGGTTATAGAAAGCACAGCTAGGACCAGAATCTAAGTTTCTAACTTTGGGGTTCCCAGTAAAGCATGATGGCTACACATGTGGACTCAGGAGTCAGCCAGCTCAGTGTTTGAACTTTAGCCCTGTCAATGTCTGTCACACCTTGGGAAAGTAGCAGCACCTGTTAGGGCATCAGTTTCCTCCTCTCTAAAATGAGAAACAGGCTGGGTGTGGTGGTTCACGGCTGTAATCCCAACACTATGGGAGGCCAAGAGGGGAGGATTGCTTGAGCTCAGGAGTTAGGAGTCTGAGACCAGCCTGGACAACATACCAAGACCTCATCTCTACTGAAAAAAAAAAAAAGAAAAATATTAGCTGAGCATGGTGGCACATGCCTGTAATTCCAGCTACTTGGGAGGATGGCTTGAGCCTGAGGGGCTGCAGAGAGCCATTATTAATTTCATCATCCAGGTATTAAGCCCAGTACCCAATAGTTATCTTTTCTGCTCCTCTCCCTCCTCCTACCCTCCATCTTCCAGTAGACCCCAGTGTCTGTTGTTTCCTTCTTTGTGTTCATAAATTATTATTATTAAGACGAAGTCTTGCTCTGTTACCTAGGCTGGAGTGCAGTGGCACAATCTTGGCTCACTGCAACCTCTGCCTCTTGGGTTCAAGCGATTCTCATGCCGCAGCCACCCAAGTAGCTGGGTTACAGGTGTGCACCACCATGCCTGGCTAATTTTTGTATTCTTAGTAGAGATGGGGTTTCACCATGTTGACCCGGCTGGTGTTGAACTCCTGGCCTCAAGTGATCCTCCTGCCTCAGCGTCCCAAAGTGCTGGGATTACCGGTGTGAGCCACTACACTTGGCCTGGTGATGACTCCTTTTAGGGCTTACTAGAGTGATGAGGGGAAGACCAGCATGAGAGTCCCTAAATCACTGTAAAACAGGTGTAAAGTATGGTCTCATTAGGACCAGGACCTTATGTAAAAAAGAACTGGGTGGGAGCAAGAGGCTGACCAACCAAGTGGCACATTCCTTCTTGGGGCTGCTACCCCTGCCAGACATGTTTATCCCTAGACCTGACAAAGGAGACCTGGCACAAGGTGGGGCACTGAATGATGACAGAATATACTGGGGAGGACTCACATTTCACAGTAAAATCCAGTGTTCAGCAACCATGCACAATCCCTGTATTTGCTATTCCTCCAGATAATCTAGAGGGCTCCAGGAAGGCAAGGAATATGTTGTGTACAATTTTATTAAGCCAGTGCCTGGCCCAATCCCAGGCACAGAGTAGGAGCTCAAAAGTATCATGGGCCACGCATGGTGACTCACACCTGTAATACCAGCACTTAGGGAGGCTGAGGCGGGAGGATCACTTGAGGCCAGGAGTTTCAGACCAGCCTGGGCAATATGGGGAGACCCTGTCTCTATTTAAAGAAAAAAAAATATTGTGACCTATTACATTATAAGAAAATGGTTTATAAAGAATTGTACTAGGCTGGGCATGATGGCTCACACCTGTGATCTCAGCAGTTTGGGAAGCTGAGGTAGGCGGATCACCTGCGGTCAGGAGTTTGAGACCAGCCTGGCCAACATGGGAAAACTCCATCTCTACCAAAAATACAAACATTAGTTCAGCGTGGTGGCACACGTCTGTAATCCCAACCACTCAGGAAGCTGAGGCAGGAGAACTGCTTGAACTTGGGTGGTGGAGGTTGTAGTGAGCTGAAATCGCACCCTGCACTCCAGCCTGGGCAACAGAATGAGACTCCATCTCAAAAAAAAAAAAAAAAAAATTGGACTAGGAATTAGGGATCAGGGATCCAGTCCTGGCTTTGCTTCTAATCCACAAGGGGCCTCGGGCAAGCCTATCCCTTTTCCTGCCCCTCTTTGAAACTCATTGTCCCCATCTGTACAATGTGGAGATGGAGCTGGATCAGTGGTTCTCAGCCCTGGCTGTATATTAAAATGAACCTGGGATGATTTGAAACAATGGATGCCAGCCAACGTCAGAAATGGAGCAAGACAAAACTCCCATGCTATTCAGTAGTCGGAGCACCTGTGAATAGCCACTGCACTCCAGCCTGGGCAACAAAGCAAGACTCCATCTCTTAAAAAAAAAAAATGGATGGATGCCTGGGTTCCACCTCAGACCAATTAAAACAATCTCTGGGTGGGTCATGGAAAGTTATAAAAGCATCCTGGGTTGATTCTGATTTACAGCTAGGGCTGACAACCTCTGAGCTAGATGACTTCTCATCACCTTTTAAGTTCTGCAACAATATTTGCGCATGCTCCTAAGCAGAGACAGGAGCAGCTCTCTGGGGCCACACTTGCCCTCCACAAACACAGAAGTCCCAATTTCCAATCTCTGCTTTACTATACATTCACAGTATGGGCTCATCTGAGCCCGACTCTCTCATCAGCAGGGTTGGTGAACGCTTTGGATGAGTCACAGATGTGGACACTCTTTAAAAATGGAGCACCACTGATCTTTTTGCTGTCTCTGTAGTTTCACCTTTTCCAGGAAGTCGTATGGTTGGAATCATACAGGATGTAGCCCATTCAGTCTGGCTTCTTTCCAAAGCAATAGGCATTTAAGTTTCCTCCGTATCTTTTTGTGGCTTGATAGCTCATTTCCTTTTATCATGAATAATATTCCATTATATGGCTGCATCAGTTTATCCATTCACCATTTTTTTTTTTTTAATAGAGATGGAGTCTTGCTCTCAATTTTGTTGCCCAGGCTGGAGTGCAGCCTGCCTGATCTCGTCTCACCACAACCTCTGCCTCCCAGGTTCAAGCGATTCTCCTGCCTCGGCTTCCCAAGTAGCTAGGATAGCAGGCACGTGCCACCACGCCCAGCTACTCTTTGTATTTTTAGTAGAGACAGGGTTTCACCATGTTGGCCAGGCTGGTCTCGACCTCCTGATCTCAAGTGATCTAAGTGCCTCAGTCTCCCAAAGTGCTGGGATTATAGGTGTGAGCCACTGCACCAGGCCTCCATTCACCTTTTGAGGGGCATCTTGTTTGCTTCTAGTTTTTGGCAATCATGAATAAAGCTGCTATAAACAATCATGTACAGTCATGTTTTCCGCTCCTTCAGGTAAATACAAGGAGAGTGACTGCTGTGTTGTGTGGTAAGAGTATGTTTAACTTTGTAAGAAACTGCCAAACTGTCTTCCAAAGTGGCTGTACCATTTTGCATTTCCTCCAGCAATGAATGAGAGTTCCTGTTGCTCTACATCCTTGTCAGCATTTGCTGTGGACAGTTTTTTGGTTTAACATTTTAGCCATCCTAGTAAGTGTGCAACGTGCAATGGTGTCTCATTGTTTTAATTTGTAATTCCCTAATGACATGTTAAAAATCTTTTCATATGCTTATCAGTCACCTGTAAATCATCTTTGGTGAGGTGTTCAGATCTTTTGCCCATTTTAAACCTGGGTTGTTTCCATATTGTTGTGTTTTAATAATTCTTTATTTTGGATACAAATCCTTTATCTGTGTTTGGCAAATATTTTCTCTCATTCCTTGTCTTTTCATTCTCTCCACCGTGTCTTTATTTTAATGAAGTCCAATTTACCAATTTTTTCTTTCATGGATTGAGGTTTTGGTGTTGTATCTAAAAACTCATAGCCAAACCCAACAAAAATAAGTGGCTGGGACTACAACTGGGATTATGTTAAAGCTATCGATCAAGTTGGATTTTTTTTTTTCCTATGATATCTTCTAGAAGCTTCATAGTTTTGAATTTTAAATGTAGGTCTGTCATCTATTTTGAGTTAACTTTTATAAAGTGTTAGTTCAGTGTTTAGATTTTTTTGCAAGTGGATGTCCAATTGTTCCATCACTGTTTGTTAAGACTCTCCTTTCTCCATTGAATTGACTTTACTGCCTTGTCAAAGATCAGTTGACTGTATTTGTGTGGGTCTATTCCTGGGTTCTCTATTTGTTCCATTGGCCTATTTGTTTATTCTTTTGCCAATACCAGACGGTCTTGATTATTGTAGCTTTATAGTAAGCCTTGAAGTCAGCAGTGTTAATCCTCTGAATTTGTTTTTCTTAAGTATTATGTTGGGTATTCTGGGTCTTTCTTCTTTTTCTCCATTTTTTTTTTTTTTTTTGAGACAAAGTCTTGCTCTGTCACCAGGCACCAGGCTGGAGTGCAGTGGCGCAATCTCGGCTCACTGCAACCTCCGCCTCCTGGGATCAAGCAATTCTCCTGCCTCAGCCTCCCGAGCAGCTGGGACTACAGGCATGTGCCACCATGCTCAGCTAATTTTTGTATTTTTTAAATAGAGATGGGGTTTCACCATGTTGGCCAGGATGGTCTCGATCTCTTGACCTCATGATCCGCCCACCTCAGCCTCCCAAAGTGCTGGGATTACAGGCGTGAGCCACTGTGCCCGGCTTTTTTTCTCCATTTTTAATAAGAAGTTTATTAAACAACAAGATGCTTGACTTGAAGGGAAAACTATTTAGGATTTTTTTAAAGAGTAATTTGTCCCTACTTAAAGACAGATTGCCCTACATGTAAGAGCTATATACAAAAAAATAAAGTCATAAAATTGTCCTTGGTTTTACAATGATAAATGAAAAACATTAAAATTCTCCAATTGAATAAGCTTATTTTACTCTATTTTAACAACAAAAAAATGCAAGGATTCTTTTTCGTTAAAATAGAACAAAATAACTTATTGCAATATAAAGAAAAGAGTTGAATGAGCATGCCACTGATAGAGAAAGGGAGGTAATTTTCATAGAATCAGTATTTTTCCCCATGGGTATGTTTTGATTGATATCCACTTGACATCAATCAAGTGGCCACTTGGCCATTTAATATTACAAAAAGCAATATGCTTGTGCACATACACCCATTACTATGTACAATAAAGGAATGGGTAACGGAAAAATAAAAGAATAGAGAAAACTATACTATAGTAATAGTGATAATGTGGCGGAACCAAATTGCAGTTTTCTAATTGAGAATGTAATCTTGGTCTATAAGAACAAAGTTCTCAAGTAAAGAAGCAGGTTCCTTTTTCAGTAGACACTTCTTGTCTGCTGCTGAAACACATCAATTGTATCTTCATCCTCCATTTCCAACTGTGCAGGTGTGTCTGTTTCATGGACTGGTTGCCTGTCAAACTAGAATCTGATCTGCCTCACTGACAACTCTGTCACTCACAACAGGCTTTCATTATTCTACTAAGTGGTATATGACTTTTTTTTTGAGATGGAGTCTCGTTCTGTCACCCAGGCTGGAGTGCAGTGGCCCAATCTAGGCTCACTGCAACCTCTGCCTCCTGAGTTCAAGCGATTTTCCTGTCTCAGCCTCCCGAGTAGCTGAGACTACAGGCACATACCACCACGCCACGCTAATTTTTGTATTTTTAGTAGAGACGGTGTTGGTCAGGTTGGCCTCGAACTCCTAACCTCAGGTGAGTGCTGAGATTATAGGCGTGAGCCACTGCACCCAGCCAGTATATGACTCTTAATCTTAAACTGCACCACAGAACCATCCTGCCCTATTACCTTCAAATTAATATGATTGTTGTTCTCAGTCTTGATTCCCTCCTTGGGCTTTTCATTGGCCATAGTGAGGCTGGAGTCTCCTCAGCTGCTGCTTCACAAATGAGGTACCAGGTCTGCACAGAATGAATGAGCACACAAACAGCACCAGGAGCAGCAAGAGGTGCGATCCGTGGAACTACTCTGGGTCTTCTACATTTTCACGTAAACTTTAGAATCAGTTGGTGATATTCATAAAATAACTGGCTGGAACTATGACCAGAATCACATTGAAGCTATAGATCAAGCTGAAAAGAACTGATATTCTAATATTGAGTTTTCCTATCTGTGAACATGGACCATCTCTCCATTTATTTGATCTTCCTTGGTTTATCAGTTTTGTAGTTTTGCTCACACAAACCTTGTATATATGTTGGTAGAGTTATTTCTAAGTAATTTTTTGGGGGGATGCTAATGAGGGCTGAATAGGTGGAGGACAAGGTGCTTTTAGAACAGTGAAACTATTCTGTATGACAATGTAATGGGAGATACAAGACATTATGCATTTGTTAAAACCACAAAGAGTGAACCCTAATGTAAACTATGGACTTCAGTTATCATAAGGTATCAATATTGGTTCATTAATTATAACAAATAACACACTAATGCAAGATGTTAATAACAGGGAAAATTGAGATGGGCAAAGAGGGGTACATGAAACTTACTATACTATCTGCTCAATTTTCTGTAAGCCTAAGTCTGCCTAAAAAGTAAAGGCTATTAATTTTTTTGAAAAATGGAGTACCAACTCCAAATGAAAAGGAGGCCTTGGTAAAGTCTTCCAGTGCCCCCCTTGCCTACAGGATCAAGTCTATGGTCTCTCACTAGGCACAAGAAGTCCTTCACAATTTGACTGCCCCTCCAGTCTATCCTTTATAATCCAGCCAAGTGGAATCACTCAAGGTTCACGAAGGAACCGGAGATTCTCCGGTCTGAACATTGTCCCTCCTTTGCCGGGTCTGGAAATGCCTTCAAGAAGCTTCTGCAGACTTTAATTTGGGTACACAGAGGAATGATATCAGCCCACAGTACCTGCTTTGTAATACCACCTACTGTGTTTCTGGCAGGACCTCTCAGTAGTTTCAGTAGTGAAACTACTATTCCCGCAGACTAAACCCCAGTTCCCAAACTGTGCATCAAGGCACCTGAGGGCACCCACAGCAAATTCACAGGGGGCAAAGTAGGATATTTTGAGAGATACTCAACATCTTTGGTTAATGAGAGAACTGCTAGCTCAAGGTAGTTCATAGTTCAATTATTAGATTATGCCACAATCCGTTTGATTATGTCATCTTTAAGAAGCTGGGTTTTTAGTGGTTGTTGTGATAAAAAGCAAATGAAATTCAATGTGGGACAGGAAATGAAGGTGGCAGTGTCTGCTTTGATTAGAAAATTTAACAAGTTGTTCAGTGTACAATGGGCGGCATAGATCCCATTAGTAATTGCAGTTATTTAAGAATGAAGGCCAGGTGCAGTGGCTCATGCTTGTAATCCCAGTACTTTGGGAGGCTGAGGCGGGTAGATCACCTGAGGTCAGGAGTTCAAGACCAGCCTGGCCAACATGGTGAAACCCTGTCTGTACTGAAAAAAAAAAAAAATAAAAATAAATTAGCTGGGTGTGGTAGCACGTGTCTGTAATCCCAGCTACTTGGGAGGGTGAGGCAGGAGATCGCCTGAACCCAGGAGGTGGAGGTTGCAGTGAGCCAAGATCACACCACTGCACTCCAGCCTGGGCAACAGAGCAAGACTCCATCTCAAAAAAAAAGAAAAAAAAGAAAGAAAGAAAGAAAGATTGTTTCTTCCAATTTAGGTGTATTTTTAAAATGGCAACTAACTTGTTAGGACATAAATTTTTTTTTTTTTTTTTTAAAAGATGGGGTTTCACCATGATGGCCAGGCTGGTCTTGAACTCCTGACCTCAGGTGATCCACCCACCTCGGCCTCCCAAAGTGCTAGGATTACAGGCATGAGCCACCGTGCCCGGCAGACATAAATATTTTTAAGTGATTTGGGCTTAATTACTTAATAAATTGAACTGTTAGGTATTTCTTTTGGCTTAGAGGTTCCATGAAAAAACTACTGAGATGGTAATGATGGTGTGAGCTAAGAAAGTTCAGGAATCTCTAGTCTAAGAGATCATCTAATCCAGGGCACATCAAAAAACTGCATATGTGAAATCAATTTAGTGGGTTATAACCAGTATTTTTTTTCCCTAATAAAACAGAAAGGTAAGCAGAGCACATTGCATGTAGCAGGGTAAATATTATTGTGTAAAACTTGTTCATTTTATATACACACAAGTAAGCATGTGTATATTGGGTCACAATGTAAAATGGTTTGAAAACCACTAAGACTTCAAGCCCCTTATTCTACGGATGAGAAAACAGCTGGAGAGTGAAAGCTGATGATTACAAATCACGGCCATGAGAGCTGGGCTCTGCACTCAGCCCTGCTGGTCTAGGTGGCCACTGCTCACAGTGACCCTTCAAGGCTGGCCTCACTCTGCCCAGTAGAGGTGTGGTTACTCACAGTCATATTCCTAGGTGCCCTCACTTTGATTCCAAGACCCATCTGTACCCCACAAATGCCACCAGCCACACCTAGAACAAAATGGTTTTAATCAATTGCATCACCCTCACTCTCCTGGGAGCAGAGCAACAAAAAGGCTCAGCTCCTGCCCCCCAGAGGACAGTAAGGCTTATGTGTCTCTCCATACTGCAGGGCCCAGACTGGGCAGGCAGGGGGTAGGAGGCAGGACAGGAGGCAGAGAGCAGGGGTGGGAGGCAGGGAGGAAATGGCAGGTGGCTGGAACACAAGAAAGCAAAGGGGACCCAGCTGGTCCATGGGCCCCAGGGCCCAGCCCCAATACTCCTGCTTTCCCCTCCCTGGCTAGAGAAAGGTCACAGAGAAGAGACAGGGGAGCAAGTCCCAGCAGCAGGAGAAGCAGCAGCAGCTGTTTCCTTCACCAATAAATATACTTCATTACCAAGCTAGAGGAGAGGGGTGAGAAGAGGGACTGGGGTGGGAAGGAAGGGGGTGAAGCTGCCACCTGTGTTGCTGGGATTAAAGCAATGAGATGGTGCCAGACCCCCCACCACTATCCTCACCCTCCCCTTGTCTTCTTAAAACTGTGAAAAAGCTTTTAACATGGCCCTCCTGTCTCTAGGGCTGCTCTGAAGCCTGACTGAGAGGAGGCACCTGGCAGAGACAGAGGCTGAGGGAGGAAGGGAGGGAGGGAGTGGAGGGGGAGGAGAAGGGAGGTTGCTTTTCCCTAGGGGCTGCAGCTGGAGGGCTGGAGCCAAGTAAGCACTGAGGGGAAGCAGGGAGGGAAAGAGAAGAAAGGACGAACCAACTACCTGGAGCAGCTGGAGCTAAGAGCCAGGGGGTAGAGCAGAGGGAGGCCTGGTGAGTGGTGGGTTGATCGCTGCATCCAGTGTAAAGCTTGGGGCTGCTGGGGAGGGAGGGAGGGAGGGGCTGAGTAAGGGACTTTCCAATCTGAGTGGCTCAGGAGACCCACCCCTCACCCCTCAGAGCAGCAGGGGACAGAGAAAAGCCATCACTTCTTTGGTCTTTGTGGCGGCTCAGCATGTGGGTGGGAAGGAGGGCAGAAAGGGCAGAGAAGGGCCCTTAGCAGGAAGCGCCACCTCAGCAGAGTATGCCTGGCTGGGAGCTCTGGAAGAAAGGTCACAGTGAGGCTGAGGAGCGCCCAAGAGGAGAATGGCCGTAGTGCAGAAGTGCTGGCATGGATGGGTGGGGTTGGGTGCAGTGCCCCACCCTCTGCCAGGGCCCTTGTGAAAGGCAGAGCCCCCAGAGGTGGCCAGTGAGAGTAGGTGCAGGGCCAGAGCTAGCGGCCAGGAGAGGAGCGAGGCTGCTCCACTGCGACCTCAGCAGGTGGTCTGGTCTTGCCTACTCCAGGGCTTCCATCCTTCCTTTTGCTTCCTCTCTAACACTGGTGGCTCTGGAGGGAGAGTGGGACCCATCCTTTTTCAAAACCTTTCCTGAAGACCACAGGGGAGCTAGCCTTGCAGGCTAGGGAGCAAGAGTGGCAACAGGCCAAGGCGAGCCCTTACCAACTGGGAATCCCACTCCCTCTCCTGCTGCCAGCTGAAGGGCAGGACAGTCCCTGAAGACAGTTCAGCTTGTTCCTCCCCACCTGAGGCAGAAGAGGTTTTGAGGCAGGCCAGAGCCCTCCAGGGACATGGAAGCAGGAGGTGGGGGCGCATATGGAAAGGTGTCCCCTCCTGCTCTTTTGCTCAGGGCTGGGGATAGTCAGGGGACAATCAGCCCAAGAGTCTGAAAGCCAGCAAGTTGTAGCAATCTCCACCTCCAATGCCAAACTAACAAACAAAACAGGGGAAATGAAAAAATGGGGGGTGGGGAAGACAAATCAAAACAGAATCCCCTGACCTCCTGCCCAGGGCGGAGGGTCCAGCCAGTAGCAGGGGTTGGAGACCAGAGCTGGAGGGTCTAGCTGGGCCGGCACTGCACCTGGCCCTCGGAGCTGTCCTCATCGTCAGAGGCCCCGGCACCCCCACTGCTCAGGCCCGTGATCCGGTAGCCCATGTTGAGCAGCATCACTTCCAACGGGTCTGCATTCATGCGTCGCTGGTTGGCCTGCGAAGCACCCTCCATATCTTCCACGACTCGGCCTGTGAGGTCTTCACTCTGTGGTGGAGAAACGGGCAACACATGTGGGGCTCAAGGAGGGGGAGACACCAGGATACATGCATAGGGTCGGGGGAGGGAAATACCCAGACTTAACTATCTATAGGGGGAGGTACATGCACATTCAAGGAGGTGTACATGAGTGGAGGGGAACACACAATCTTGGTTACATACTGTTGGTGCTCACAGTGGAATATATGTGGGGGGACATGCCACATCAGGATATATAGGCAGCTTACAACATGCTGCAATATACATGGGGGACAGTACCCACCAGGATATGTTGGACACACACACTGGGATACCTGGGGCAAAGGGCAGATACAACTTCCCCGCCTGCTTCTGTTCTGTTGCCTCAACAACTCTTCCTTCATCTTTCTTTCTCCTCTCCCCTCAAGGGGGAATCCTATAGGGGTCCTCTCTTTAAAGGTCACAGCAAATTATCTTAGGAATCAGACATACCACTTGACTTTTGTTTTGCTAGTTGGGAAGAGGGAGGCACCAAGCCAGCTTCCCTGGCTACCTACACTGGAAGTGGAGGGGATTACACTGTTCTAAGTGTCCTTGTGGGCTGGACACTTCACAGGCATCGCTTCTTCACTCCTCACCACAACCTTTCAAGGTGGTGCCATCATTCCCATTCCCAATGTACAGATGATTAAAAGCCTGGGTCAGAGATGGTGAAGTCTCTCAGCAGCGAGTGACGAGACTGGATTCCAACTTAGGCCTACTGGATGCCAAAGCCTGCATTGTTCCCTTGTGACCAGGGTCTCTCCAAAGCTTCTGGGGAACTGCCACTGCATTTGGAGCTTCCAGAACCTGAGGACACAGCCTTGGGCCCAGGGGGAACAGCCTACTCTTCTTAGCAGCTTCCTCATTTCTCTTCCAAGCCCTAGCAGGCTCCACTGGAGGCTTTCCACAGAGTCCCTGCCCACCTCTCTGCTTGGCTTTGGCCACCTTGCCTGCACCCTCACCTCTGGTCGAGGGTTCCAGAGCCGCACAACAGGATCGATGCCGCTGGTGGCCAGGAAGCAGTAGCTGGGGTGTGGCTGCAGGCAGTTGACAATGGATTCATCCCCTTGGAGCACACGGACCAGGTTGGTCGTCTCCTTTTCCCAGATGAAGAAGGAGCCATCGTCAGAGCCACTGACGATATACTGAGCGTTGCTGGCGGGGGGGCAAAGGGCAGGGAGGTCAGGTGGGGTACTGCCCTACAGCCTCAAGTAGAGGCTGCATGGCCTAGGTAAAGGGAGAATAAGGAAGTCTACAGCCACTCAGTCCCCCACACGCTGGGGTCTGCACTTGACTCAGAACTCCATGTACATAGCAATGCTCTCCAGACTGCAGAGCCCTGGTCACTGTTCTCTTAAACCCAGGGCCAGTGACTGCCTGGATTTCTCCAAGACAGTCTCCCCCAAAGTTCACTGTTACCTCCTTGGGCCAGGACCATCTTACATCTCTCAGGTCTCCAAAATACCCCATTCTAAGCCTTCCCTGAGCAATCCCAGGCTTCTGACATCCAGACTCCCAAATCCTACAGGACACCTCTAGGATACTACAGCCCCTCACACACCACTGACATTTAGAGGGCATCTTGATGGAGAGAGGCTTTTTTTTCTTAGAGACTAAGTACTGGCTGGAGTGCAGCGGCATGATCACGGCTCACTGTGGCCTTAATTGGTCCTCCCATGTCAGCCTCCTGAACAGTTGGGACTACAGGTGCATGTTACCACACCCAGATAATTTTTAAATTTTTTTGTAGAGATGGGGGTCTGTGCTGTCCAGGCTGGTCTCAAACTCCTGGGCTCAAGCAATCCTACTGCTTCAGCCTTCCCAAGTACTGGGATTACAGGCATGAGCCACTGTGCCCAGCCTATGGAGAGATTCTTGATTCATTTTCATGTGTTTCACCTACCCAAAGAAAGTGCAGCTACAAATGAGGGGTGGGGGTGATGGTGTCTGAAACACAGAGTTTGTCTTTTAGTACCCAGGGCAGTTTTAAGCACACAATAGATGTGCCAAGATTCCCAGCCTGGAGGGCTGCCTCATACTCCCAAGCAGAGGGAGGCTCCTTGAATGCAGATAAAGAAACCAAGCTCTGGCCCATGCAGACAGAGGGAGAAGGAGGTGGGAGATAAAGGAGTAGTCCAGGCACTGTGCTGGAGGTTCTATTTGGATTATATTATTAGTCCCTGTTATGGCCTCATAAGTGGGCATGGCAGGTTGGTCATTTCATAGATGAAAAAACTGAGGCTGACAAAGGTGAAGCCATTTGCCCAAGGGTACAGAGGCAGAGCAGCGATTTGAGATTCTTCTCTAAAACCATTATGCCCCAACACACGCCATTCAACCTCCTGCTGCCAACTAGGCTGCCCCCTCCTCCTCTTCAGGGCATCAGACCTGCCAAAGAAATTGGCCTCCTTGATATCCGTGGTGGTGTTGCAGTGGCCGCAGTAGCGGAACTGATAGTCGTAGCTTCGCTCCCGCAGCACCATTTCATCCTCTGAGATGGAATCCTTGCGGCTCGTGCTGCGGAGGCGGACTGGGCCACCGCCACCAGGTCCCTTCTTCTCCTCTGGGGGCAGAGATCCAGAAAAGATAAGAGTCTTGTTCCTTTCTCTCCTTCCCTATTTTCCCCACCCATGGCTCTGTTTTCAGTCCAAAGTCTGACAACATAGAGCTACCTGCCTCCACCCTCATTCTGGAAAATTGGGGAAAGGTTGTGAGGAAGATGCATCTTTGAATCCAGCCTCTGAGGATGTTCAAGAGGAGAACTTTGATGCCTTCTCTTTGATGCTTCCTGGTTCAGGTCCCTAAATGAGGGCCTGAAAGCCCCAAGGATGCAGAGACTCAAGGTCTGTTTCTGTGGAGGTGAGAGGCAGGGCAGGGTACACAGTAAGGCACTACTAGCAAAGAGAGAACGGGTGCCTTTTTTTTTTTAAAATTATTATTATTTTTGAAATGGAGTCTCACTCTGTCACCCAGGCTGGAGTGCAGAGGTGCAATCTCAGCTCACTGCAACCTCTGCCTCCCAGCTTCAAGCGATTCTCCTGCCTCAGCCTCCTGAGTAGCTGAGACTACAGGCACATGCCACCATGCCAGGCTAATTTTTGTATTTTTAGTAGAGATGGGGTTTCATTATGTTGGGCAAGCTGGTCTTGAACTCCTGACCTCAGGTGATCCACCTGCATTAGCCTCCCAAAATGCTGGGATTACAAGCATGAGCCGCTGTGCTCACCCTGGGTGACTTTTATAAACAGATTCATAGTGCTTAAGGCAATAAGGATCATGCCCTTACCCTCTGGAAGACAAGTTATTAGGGTCCCAAATGAGATACTGATCAGTTAAGTGACAAGCAAAAATCACACAAGTTTTCTCAGTTCCTTAAAAGTGACTCACTCCTGCCTGCTTCAGGGCCTTGGAGTATGATGGTCTGTATGCCAGGAGCTCTGCATCTCCCACAGCTATACTTTGTTGTTGTTGTTGTCTGAGACAGGGTTTTGCCCTGTCACCCAGGCTGGAGTGCACTGATGTGATCATGGCTCACTGTAGCCTTGACCTTCTGGGCTCCAGTGATGCTCCTGCCTCAGCTTCCCAAAGAGCTGGGACTACAGGTGGGTACCACCACCACTGGCTAATTTTTTAAATTTTTCTTTTGTTGAGATGGAGTCTTGCTATGTTGTCCTGGCTGATACTGAACACCTGGCCTCAAGCAATTTTCCCACCTCGGCCTCCCAAAGTGCTGGGATTATTAGTGTGAACCATTGTGCTAAGCCACAGAGCTATATTTTGTATCTAGTTAATGCTTCCTTTGGATCCTTTAGATCTTAGCTTAAAGGTTTCTTCCTGGAGAACCCCAGAATCCTATTAAGTGCCCCCCTCCAACACCTACACCATTCAGGTCCCCTTGGCACTTGTCATACTTTTTGTTTCTCTTTTATCACTTGGTTCCTTCAGTAGGGTGCAAATACCATAAACACAGAAATTCCATGTGACTTAGTCACAGCTCTGTTCCCAGGACCCAGCACAGTGCCTGGCACATGGCAGGTGTCTGATAACTATTCGTTAAACAAATGAATTTATCACATGGTTGGTAAATGGCAAAGGAGAGAGGTGAAGATCCATGTCTGCCTCCCGTGAGCTCACTGTTCATGTTTACAGACCACATGCCAATGGCCCAGTTCATTCTCCAGCATACTGAGGTAAGGTGGGCAGGGCTTCGTGCTCTCTGTGCACTTGTACACTTGGAACAAACACAACGACCAGCTCTGCCTCTCAGATGCCCACGCGTAACCACCAGGGCCCTGTTTGAGCAGGTGAGAATGCCTAGCGGGAGTCTCACTGAGCTTAGCTTCCTCCTATCCTGGATACCAGGCACTCCCCCAGTGCTTTCAACATGCCATTTAAACATGCTGATTCTCAACAGAAACGCTCAATGGGAGGTGCTGGCCTGTCTCCTTTTCAGACAAGGAAACAGAGAGAGACCAAGTAACTGCCCCAAGGTTCCATGCTTTCTGAGTCAACAGCTGAACCCAGGCCTCTCCAATCCCGGAACCATGACCTCTCCAGAATGTCATGCAGCACCTCAAAAACAGTAACAGCACCCCTCCTCAGTGCCCACTCACCACCATCATTTTTGGAGAAGAGGGCAGCTGTGATGTCACGGCCCAATGCATCACAGGCACTGCTGTGGGCCTGCTCCGGAAACTTCCCTTTGAAGTCGTCCAGGCACTCCAGGGCTTCAGCCACATACTTGAGCTCAAAGAGGCAGCGGGCCAGGCGAAAATGTGCCTTCAGGTGGCATGGGTTTAGGGAGATGGCCTTGAGGCAGTCCCTCAGGGCATCATAATGGTCACCATCCCTGGGAAGGCAGGGAAGAGTGGCTTGGAGGTGGAGCAAGGGGTAGGCAAGGGGTAGGCAAGGGGTCCCCACTCAGTTTCTTCTGTTTCCTGTGGTCACCCCAGCCCACCGCTGACAGGTCTTATGGCAAGGGGACTTGGGAATGAAGACAATCCTGGCTCAACCCAGGCCTCCCCCATCAGGAGACACAGTATGTTAAGGAGCAAGCCAGGAAACCCTAAGGTCTTGAGGCTGGCAAAAGCTGGTGTCAGGCTGCCCTCTGCTGGGCACAGAGTGCAACTGCATACTGGCTCACCCCAGGCACCCGCAGCTCTGCAGCAGAAGGCCTGGCATCTTGCCCACCACAGGCTCCCCAAGCCCTCCTTCTCTCTTCCTCCATCTACCTCCTCAAATCACCCCCGGCTAGCCTTCAAAGCCATGTCCAAGGCAGGGGGCCCTCAAGGACAGTTCTGTGGTCTGGGGAAGCCAGAAGTGCCAGGCTGGGGACGAAGGGTCTGACCAGCAGGCAGCAAGCCCTCAGCCAGACCCCCCTCTGTCCTGGCTGACTGATCCACAGCAGCTGTGGCCTCTACCTCCTGGGGCTGGAGGATGGGGCCTGACAGTCTGGCAGAGTCAGCTCTCTGGAAGCTGATGGTGAGGGGGGTTGTGCACACCAGGAGCTCCAAATCGTCCCCACTCACTTCGCCAACCTCCTAAAGCATGGATGAAGGGAAGTGGGAGTGCTTTTGGTGAGGAAGTGGGGAAAGAGGAAGTGAAAGGAGGTCAGAGAAGCCCCTCCTTCTCCCACCCTGTGCCAGAATATAGGAAGCACACTCCTCTAGCACCCACAGACCTGTCCTCGCCTCTTGTCTGGAGAGCAAGATGGGCCACAGGAGCTGCTTCTTCAGAAGCCATTGTTTTTTTCTTTTTTCCAGCTGGGCTGGGGTAGGCCTAGGACCCAACTGTGCCAAGCATGAGTTAGAGGCACCCCCTAGAGCTAATGGCCCCTCCACAAAGGCATGGCTCACAACAAGCCGGCAGGGCTAAAGCAGTCCTGACATGGGAAGATCCTTCCTGAGCCTCCTTCTCCTGCAGCACTCAGAGGGAGCACCCAGTCCTCAGAGCAGCCACGCTCAGACCAGGAACCAGCAACTCAGCCCATGTAGGGACAGGCAGGAAACAGAGCTGCTTCAATGGCGTGGCCTGCGTCAGGATGAGTGGCTGTGACGAAGGAGCAGGCACTGTTTGGAAACCCAATTACTGCCTGCAAGGTGCCCCTCTGAGCTCCTGGGGAGAGCCAGACCAGAGGCCAGCCAGGAGCCAGAGGGTGACAGCTCCCACTGCATCCAGGAGCAGATGGCAGCCCTGGGGAGACTGGCCTAGGACAGAATGTGACATTCTAGGGGTCACTGGCAGGCATGTGGGATGGGGGTACAGAGCAGGCTGGCCCCAGGGCTCACCCTTCCTAGACTCGCTGCCAGATCAATCTCCCTGAAAGGACAGCCCTCGGCACATCCCTCTCCTGCTCAGAACTCTCCAGTAGCTGCCCATCACGCACTGAATCAAGGCCAACGTCACCGCTCTGCATTCCAAGCCCTCCCTAGGCCGGCCCCAGGCTACCTCACAGACTCATCTCCTGCCAGTCCCTTTCCGAACCCTCTGCTCCAGCCAAATGGATTTGCTGTTCTGCAAACAAGCTCTCAGGCAGTCCCCCGCCCCCACGCCTTTGTTCACACCATTTCATCTCCCTGGAATGTCCTTCCCCCACAGGCCCCTCCTCTCCTTCATCTCCTGTCTAAGCCTGCCTACACTTAAAGCCCATTCAGACACCATGTCTTTCTGATGCTTCCCTGCTCCCCAGCTAAAGCGACCCAACTTTTCTTGATGCCCACAGCCCTTTACCTGACCATTCACAAGATTCACTGCTTCT
Organism: Cacajao melanocephalus; assembly: GCA_963573385.1. Taxonomy (NCBI): domain Eukaryota; kingdom Metazoa; phylum Chordata; class Mammalia; order Primates; family Pitheciidae; genus Cacajao; species Cacajao melanocephalus. The sequence goes on from CAUYLG010043893.1 coordinate 172,615, forward strand.
TGCCTCTTTAATGCTGAACTACGTCCATCACTTTACCCCCTGTCCAGAGGCTGGGTGCTCAAGCACAGGAACTCAGAGTGACAGAACTTTGTGTTCCTAGTACTTAGCACATAGTAGGAGCACAGAGAACATGCTGAGGGCACATATAGATTAAGAAATCACCAACCTCTCTTAGCAAGAATGCAGGAGTAAAGCTGAGCTCTCAGCCTACAGCCTGGATGAGGACTACTGAGTTCTACCTAACTGTTGGACAGAGAGGTAAATCAGCTCAGGATTCACCCAAAACAGTCATCTCCTGGGTTTGGCTGCCATCTGAGCCCCTGGCCAACTCTTGATGCTTCAGCTAAGGTGAGGGGATAGCATCTTCCCCACCCCCACCTAGCACTACCATCCTGCTGACTTGGGTGGGTTTCTTAAGCTTCCCTCTCTGGCCTGCCTAGTTGCAGCCAGACGATGGCACACCAGCTGGCCTGTCTGTCTGGGCAGAGCCGACGGATGCCAGACGGAGCAGAAATGGCTGTGGGCCCAGTCTATCCATCCCCAGTCCTGGCCCTGGCTGGGGGGTGTGTGTGTGGGGGGTCTGCATGTCTGCTTGCCTGCTGGTGCTGCAGGCAGAAGGGCTGGAGGCCCTGATGGTCTCCAAAGATGAGGGGTTCTTTAGAATATGGATCTATTTCTTTATTACCAGCCACCATACTTTAGTGTGACCCACAGCCAGCTTTGGATCTCTGGGATCTGGTTTGTATTCAGTCCAAAGGGTCTAAGTACACAGAAAGAAAGCCTTAGTGGGACAAGGGACTGCAGAATATTTTAGGCACATACCAACTGAATTCACCAAACCCCTCATTTCCACTTAGCAAGATTCCACTGCTCTTCAAAGTCCAATTCTCTAACAGTTGGGACTAACAATCCTCAACTCCTACTTCTCCAGGGGCCACAGCACTTTATAATAATATGCCATGTAGGAACTAGCTCTGAACATATTCCACGTAACTGTGAGCTTCCTTAGTGCTTGAGACTTCCTGACTAATGGGTCAGGCCCCTGCCCATCATTAGCCTGGAGGTGGGGAGGAGAGGCCAAGAAGCCCTAAGAGGCAGCAGTATGTTCTTGCCACCTTCCCTGGATGCCTTGGCAACTTGGCTCCATCAGGCCCCTGCCTTTTGGTCCAGTCGCTTTGTCCCTCATCCTGACCTATGTCCCCTTTGCAGTGGCCACTCACCACTTGCGCTTCATGTAGGCTGCAGCTCGGTTTCCATAAAGCATGGCATTGTGAGGGGCCCTCTGCACAGCCTTGCTGTAAAGCTGAATGGCTTGGGTCCACTGCTGGCAGGCAAAAGCCTCATTGGCTTGCTGTTTGACACGCTCCAGGTATGGGGGTAGCTCTACTTGGGGGCTGCAGGGGAAATAGAGCCAAGTCAGAACAGTCAAAGAAGGTCAGAGCAGCCCCTCAGGGAGACTGTAACACGTCCTGAAGGCCACCCAAGTTTTCTTGGCCCCTGGGATCTGAATGCCATCTGGAAGAGGGGACCACTGCCTTGGCCTGGGCTATTACCTATTGCTGTGATAGGGAATAGGTACCACTACAAATACTCTCAGCCAGTGAAAAGAAGGGCAGAAATGAAGCTGTACTTAAACTCCTGGGCATGGTAGTAGCTGACACCACCTGCCTCCATGCTGAGCTGAACTTTATGACCACCTGAGTCCCTCCTATGGATCGCTGTCTAGAGAATTCTATTTCTCTCAAGGCTAGGGAATCTGAGCGCCTTTGTATCCAAAGCCCAGCAGAGTGCCTTGCAGAGAATAGAGGCAAGGATCTGCTATAGGATGGGGAATAATATATGGGAAAATACATTTGTATACAGCCCTTTTTTGGAGAGAGCTCAGTGCTAAGAGGCAGCTAGCCCCTGGGTCCTGACCCAGTTACTGGTACCAAGAGACTAGAGCTTCAGTCTGAGCATGACTAGTGTCCTGCCAGGCAGAGGGGCACTGGAAACACTAGCCACCCTCCAAGAAGCCTCTTTGCCTTGGTCCTTACTCTCTGGGATGCATGACTGGGTGCAGGTCAGGAGGAAGATTTACAGGCTATGTCCCTCCCTCCAGTCTATATGTTATAACTAGGGATTGGAGGGCTGGACAAGGCAGCTGACCTTACCTGATGTGTCCCCTACTCTCTGGCAGCCGGAAGCCATTGCTATGAAGGTGCAGGCCATTGGACACACCGTTGGACACACCGTTGGTGGACATCTTGCCATTCTGGACTTCTGGCAGGAGATAGGGAGAAAGTGAAAGCAACAACTCAGGAAGAGGTCTTATTTTTTCTTGGCAGCCCTCCAGCTTCCACCATGGGGTCTGATGCTTCCATCGTGGGACTATTCTCCCAGAGTAAGATCCATTCCCAGAAAGCAAGCTCTGACATAAAGAAAAGTCCGTGCGCCCTCTGCTGGCTGGCGAGGGACACAACTTCACCGTGGCATTACTCAGCTGGGGCTGGGGGTGGGAATGGAGTGAGAAGGTGCCTAAATCAACTGTAGGCCCCAGGAAGAAGTCAGTGAGAAGACTGAGCCAAGATACAAAGGGGAGGGGAACTACTTCAGGTTCTCAAGAGCCAAGCCATGGAAGGTGCCTGTCTTTTCAGAGGGAAGCAAAAAGGGCAGTGATGAAAAGCTCTTGAAGAGATCTCTGCTCTACTGTCATCTTTCTTACTGCATAGACAGGGTTATTTTGGAGACCTGCTCTTTTTAGAGGATCACAGTCCAGAGTAAGGGACAGGCTTCTCAGCAGGTGTAGCACACACTGAAGCTCCCCTACACTGCCTCAGCAAGATACCCTAAGGGAGAACTTACCCCCTGAGGAGTGGCATTTTCTAGGCAAGAGGAAGGTGTACGGCCGCTGCTTGTAAGTCAAATCAAACAAATAGACCTAGAGTGGAGGAAGCAAAAAAAGAGACAAAGGCTGTGAGGAAAGAATGTGGTTGGACCAGTAACCAGGCCTTGGTGGCTTCTCAAGAACCTAGCTAGGTCTTGGAACACAGTGAGTGTTTGAGTATGGAACCATCAAGCTACCTCGGGAGGTGTTTTCTGCAAACCTCAGGCTGGAAAATCTTCCTAGCTCTGGCATTCAGGGTGGGCTTTCTGATCTACCCAAAGCCCTGCTTGAAATACTGTCATTAATTAGAATCACATTTGGTTGGGCATGGTGGTGTAGCCTGTAATTCTAGCACTTTAGGAGGCCAAGGTGGGAGGGTGGTCACTTGAGCCCAGGAGTTTGAGACCAGTCTGGGCAACATGGCGAAACCCTGTCTTTACAAAAAATGCAAAAATTAGCCAGGTGTGGTGGTGTGTGCTTGTGGTCCCAGCTACTCAGGAGGTTGAGGTGGGAGGATCACTTGAGCCTGGGATGTCAAGGCTGCAGTGAGCCAAGATCACACCACTGCACTCCAGCCTGGGTGACAGAATGAGACCCTGTCTCAAAAAAAAAAAAAAGAAGACGACTGGGCACAGTGGCTTATGCCTGTAATCCCAGCACTCTGGGAGGCCGAGATGGGTGGATCACCTGAGTTCAGGAGTTCAAGACTAGCTTGACCAATGGTGAAACCTCATTTCTACTAAAAATACAAAATTAGCCAGGTGTGGTGGCACATGCCTGTAATCCCAGCTAATTGGGAGGCTAAGGCAGGAGAATTGCTTAAACCTGGGAGGCAGAGGTTGCAGTGAGCGGAGATTATGCCAGGCATTCCAGCCTGGGCAACAAGAGTGAAACTCTGTCTCAAAAAAAAAGATCACACATCACAGGTTTAAGGTGAAGAAGTCCTCAAAGGTCACAAAGCCAAATGTCTCATTTTACATTTACCCTAGCATTACCCCTGGGCTTTTCATGAGTCCTCAGAAAGGTGCAGGAATGTCTGGCTTATCCTCATCTATTCTGCATCCCATTTCCTTTGTATGTATTCAGGCCTTGTCTTGTAAAGTCATTAACTGTTTCATTTGCCATGTCTCCCATCAGCCTGAGGATGGATCATATTTCCCATTTGTCTCTCTTATGTTTATAATAATGCTAGTCTCAGAGTAAATGCTCAGTGTTGGTAAATAAACGTATGCCAGGCTTATGAAGTATCCAGAAAACACCCAAACAAAGTTTAGCAACTCGCTATTATCAAAGAACACTTCCCAAAGCTGGCCCTAATCCACAGCTTGCTCTCAGCTGCATGCTCTCCCCAGGGATTTCCTCCTAGGAAAATAGCAGATGAGGAAACTGAGGCTCAGAAAAATAAAGAGATTTGCTCAAAGACACAGTAAACAGCTAGTAAACAGCAGGCCAGCATTTGAATAGAAGTCTGTCAATTCCAAAGCCTATATTATTTTTATTTTATTTATTTTTATTATTTTTTTAAAAGATGGGGTTTCACCATGTTGGTCAGGCTGGTCTTGAACTCCCGACCTCAGGTGATCCGCCCGCCTCAGCCTCCCCGAGTGCTGGGATTACAGGCGTGAGCCACCGGCCCCCAAAGCCTATATTCTTAACCAAAATACCATACTATTATATTTCTATCTAGATCATTAAAGAAAAAATGAAATAAAAAGACTGAGCTAGGACACCTCTCTGGGAACTACAATGATACCACATCACTCCCACATTTCACTGTAACATCATTTGCCATAAGGCTGTTGTGTCTTGTTTGCCTCAGCAGTGAACGTAAGGTACATGGCCCTGGCTGCTGGAATGGTGATGGGGCAGAGCCACATTATGCGTACATACCTGTTCCCCTCCCATGTTGACTAGCAGCTCTGTGCCATTGGGGCTGAAGGTCACATAGGTGGCAACTAGCACTCTCAAACGGTTGTTGTAGTCAGGAAGCTTCACTGGCAGATGACCTGTAGGGAATAGCCCAGTCATACTAGGGTCCCAGTCCCCCTGAAAGGGGCATGAGATTGTGTGAAGTTAGCCATAACAAAAATGATACCAATCAACTTTATCATAAAAGCAGCTACAAGTGTTGAGCCCTTGCTATATGCACTGGGATAACTGCTTTATATACTTTATCTCATTTAGTCATTATAACCTCATTTTACTTAACCTTAATGAGTTTCTTTTCTGTAATGTGCTGAAGGTCACACAGCTTGTCAATGGAAGAGTTGGGATTAAAACCCAGGTCTGTCTGACCCTAAAACCCTTGCTCTTGATCACCATGCCATGCTGTCTCCCTGCACTGCCCCTAAAAGAGTCAGCATCTAGCCATGAGTTTGGGGCCAGAGCTGTGCTGAGTCCTACCTGCTACGTAATATTGGGCTGCACCGTCTGGAAGGGGTTTCTGCCGATCACAGAAGGTGTGCACACCTGCTGAAGGGCTCTGCTTCATGCTCTTTCTGGTGGGAAGGAAAATCATAGGTTAAAGTCCCAGCACTGCCCCCGGTTAGACCAGACCACACTCACTAGAAGAAAACTTACATTTGTATCTGAGAAACAGGAGGTATTTTTCTTCTTTACCTAAGCAACCCTAAAGGCCCACCAACTAGACAGCTATACAGTGCTTTACCAAGTAGGTCCTATAAGCTCTCTGGGTCCTCATGATCACCTTATCTTTCCCATTTTACAAACAAGCAAGCTAAGGCTCAAGACCCACTCTAAGACATGAAGTGTGTAAGGGGCAGCAGTGGTTACCAAGCCCATGAATGAAAGTAAAGCAGGTCAGACATTCCTGCATCCATCCCAAGAATCATGGAAAGCCCAGGCTGGAGAGGCAACTCAGGTCTGGGAGTGCTGTGGGGGTTCTGAGTATTATAAGAACTAGCAGGAAATATTACATCAGTGATTTCTTTCAGAAAGACACTATAAAAGATTTATGTAAGAAATTATAAGAATATACAAATATAAGGAAATTATAAGGGATTTATATAAGAGATTATGGGTAATTTCTTTATATTTTATGTTTCATATTTTCCAACATAAGCAAGGATTAAGTTTTTTAAAAATCACAAAATTGAAGAAAGCCCATTTCATAAAGAAGAAAGGGCCAGGCTGGTGCAGTGGCTCATGTCTGTAATCCCAACACTTTGGGAGGCCTAGGCGGGCGGATTACTTGAGGTGAGGGGTTCAAGACTGACCAACATGGTGAAACCCCATCTCTACTAAAAATACAAAAATTAGGTGTGGTGGTGGACGCCTGTAATCCCAGCTGCTCAGAAGGCTGAGGCAGGAGAATCGCTTGAACCTAGGAGGCAGAGGTTGCAGTGAGCCAAGATCACACCACTGCACTCCAGCCTAGGTGGCAGAGCAAGACTCCATCTCAAAATAAAAAAATAAAAAAAAAGAAGGGGCCAGGCACAGTGGTTCATGCTTGTAGTTCCAGCACTTTCGGAGGTCAAGGTGGGAAGATTGCTTCAGCTCAGGAGTTTGAGACCAGCCTGAGCAACATGGAAAGACCCCACCTCTACAAAAAAATTTAAAAAGTAGCCAGGTGAGGAGGCATGTGCCTATAGTTCCAGCTACTTGAGAGGCTGCGGTGGGAGGACCGCTTGAGCCCAGGAGGTTGAGGCTGCAGTGAGCTGTGACAGAAGAGGGCATTGCAATGGCAGTGAGGGAAAGGGGCAGCAGGTTCTCCAGGACTTACCCACAGGAAAAAGGAGGCTGAACTATTCATACCTGTGGTTATGGATCATGCGGATGTCATAGAGCCTCACAAAGGGTCCGCTGGCCCCGACTGCCAGGCAGTTGTTGTCCTGGGGGTTGACGGTGAGGCACTTGGCCTCCACCAGCTGGCCACAGTACTCTGTCAGGTCAATCAGCACCTCCGAGTGCTTGCTATTCTCTCGAAGGTCATACTGGCTGTGAGAGAGGACAGAGTTAGGGAATTGGGGCTTGGGGTCTTTGTGTGGAGGGCAGGGGAAAAGACAAGTTCTTGTTATGCAAGAGGATTGGGAGGGACTTTGGACCTGTTTCTAAATAAGAATGTGAAAAAATCTCCCATTTCTTGAGTGCCCACAGTGTGCCAGGGACCTGTAGTAGGCTTCTCACACATTGTATTTTATTCTACTAGAACTCCTAAGGTAGATACTACTGTACCTATTCTACAGATGTCAGTATTATTGCTACTACTGATTACCAACACTTAGTGAAAATGTGCTTTATGTACAGTATTATCCCTTAATTAAATCCTAATGTCATCCCTAGGTATCATTAGAACACTGATGTTGAAAGATGTTGAATAACCTGCCTGGGGTAACACTGCTAGTAAGTGCAGAGCTGGGGAAGCCTTCTAAGACCGGATCTTCTAACGTAGTTTTTTTCATGAAGCAAGGTATGGAGGTGACAGAAAAGAGAATCTGCAGATCATCTAAGAGCTATCTAGATATACCATGGGCCAAGGCAAGCCTAAAAGTCTTACCCATGCAGTAAAGATAATGCCAAAAAGTCTACCAAAGAGCAGCAAACTCCCACTGCTCCAGACGGGGAAACTGTGCTGCCAATACACAGGTATGCTCAGAGAGTGGTGGGTAGGGGGACATCACCCATATGCTCACCCATCGTGCCTAGACATCTGTTATCACCTCTTTGCTGTTCACCTTGTCTTTCTAAGCCATCTTCACCAGGTTGCTCTTCCTAAAATATTGTTTTACATCACTCTCCTGCTCAAAAAATTGCAGAGATTCCTCAATACTTTTAGCACAAGTTTACTTTTACCAATCTCCTCAGTCTGGTTTTCAAGACTCGATTTCACATCTCTTTCCAACCTTATTCCTCAGTTTTCTAAATGTGGGTCAATTATAACTACAGAATTCTTTATCCTGCACATGCCATGTTTATTTCTGCCTTTGCAAACTCTGCTCAAGCTGGGGAATACACTCTGCTTTTCCTTGCCCATCCAAATCCTGTCTGTTCTGGAAGGCCCAGCTTACGTTCACCTTCTGCTAGGACACCTTCTCTGACTGTGCCTATGCCGAAGCACTTAGGATCCTACCCGACGCGCTAGACGCTCAGCTTCTACCAGCTGGCCCTGGCACAATCTGGTCAGCCAAGGTCAAAAAGTGCTACATAGAGTTGGACCTGCCACTGACCAAGTGCACTCTGTCTTCTGAGGTTCAGGGATGAAGTGACTTGCCCCAGTCAAACACTAAGTGAGACAGCTAGGATTTGACCCCAGGTCTGTCTTACTTTATTGCCTTGCTCTTGACTATGTTATACTTTATATATGACTTAGATATTCCTCATTTGTAAAAGGAAAGAGAGTACAAAGTCCTACAGGAACTCAAGGGAGACAGATTAAAGCAGGCTGGGGAGATAAGGAAGAAGTTCTAAGGCCACATCTGAAGAAAGGAGTTAAAGAAGGGCAACAACACTATTTTAGAATGAAGGGAAGTAGAGGCAAATGTGTAACAATGCAGGGTGCTGGAAAAGAAGACAGTCCATTTTACCATCTCCGTCTGGCTTGCCCCCTCCCAGGCATACGGCCGCTGACCAACTGTTCAAGAGAAATGTATCAAGTGCCTCTATGTGCCAGGCATTGTGCTGGGCTCTAGGGACACAACCAAGAACAGGACAGACATGGAGTTGCTCTAAGAGTTTACTTTTACTATTTAGTGAGGATACAGACAAAAAAGTAAACCAATAAGTAAAAATAAAATAAGACCAGGTGTGGTGGCTCACACCAGTAATCCTAGCACTCTAGGAGGCCAAGGAGGGAGGATCACTTGAGCCCAGGAGTTGAGACCAGCCTGGGCAACACAGAGAAACCCCATCTCTACAAAAAAATAGAAAATTTAGCCAAGCGTGGTGGAGTGTGCCTATAGTCCCAGCTATTCAGGAGGCTGAGGTGGGAGAATCACCTGAGCCCAGGAAGTTGAGGCTATAGTGAGCCATGATCATGCCACTGCACTCCAACCTGGGCAATGGAATGGATTGAGACCCTATCTCAAAAAAAAATAAATTAATAAAAATAAAGTAACTACAGGTGGCGATTAGAGTTATAAAGGATACAATTAAGTGTGTTAAGACAAGAAATAGCTCTTTTCCGTGGTGCCTCAGAGGCATTCAGTTGCTTCAAGATGAAGCTGAGCATCTCCTTCCCAGCCACTGGCTGCCAGAAACTCATTGAAGTGGATGATGAATGCAAACTTCATACTTTTTATGAGAAGCGTATGGCCACAGAAGTTGCTGCTGATGCTCTGGGTGAAGAATGGAAGGGTTATGTGGTCCGAATCAGTGCTGGGAATGACAAACAAGGTTTTCCCATGAAGCAGGGTGTCTTGACCTATGTTTGTGTTTGCCTGCTACTGAGTAAGGGGCATTCCTGTTACAGACCAAGGAGAACTGGAGAAAGAAAGAGAAAATCAGTTTGTGGTTACACTGTGGTGCCAATCTGAGTGTTCTCAACTTGATTATTATAAAAAGGAGAGAAGGATATTCCTGGACTGACTGATACTATGGTGCCTCGGTGCCTGGGGCTCAAAAGAGCTAGCAGAATCCACAAACTTTTCAATCTCTCTAAAGAAGATGATGTCCGCCAGTATGTTGTAAGAAAGCCCTTAAACAAAGAAGGTAAGAAATCTAGGTCCAAAGCATCCAAGATTCAGTGTCTTATTATTCCATGTATCCTGCAGCACAAACGGTGGCGTATTGCTCTGAAGAAGCAGTATACTAAGAAAAATAAGGAATAGGCTGCAGAATATGCTAAACTTTTGACCAAGAGAATGAAGGAGGCTAAAGAGAAACACCAGGAACAAACTGCAAAGAGACGCAGACTTTCCTCTCTGCGAGCTTCTACTTCTAAGTCTGAATCCAGTCAGAAATAAGTTTTGAGTAACAAATAAATAAGATCAGACTCACAAAAAAAAAAAAAAAAAAAAAAAAAAGACAAGGAGTAACGTCTGTCTACTTTAGACAGGATGGTCAGAGAAAGTGCTTCTGAAGAGGTAACTCAAACTGATCTCCTTACAATAAGAAAGACTCCGATATAGGAAGAGCTGGGGACAGAGAATCTCAAGTAGAAGAAACAGTAATGTGAATGCCCAAGGCAGCCTAGACCCTGGAAACCTGAGGTAGTGAGAGAAGGCTTGTGGGCCTAGAGGTAGTACAAGGGAGGGCAAAGAGGGAGGAAGGTGAGGGTGGGGTAAACAAATATTCCCAGTGGAATTTGTACACAGACAACCGCCCTGGACCTACAAAGGAGGCTGGACCTCTGTTGGGGGGAAAGAGCTAGGCCTGTAGAAGGAAACACTATAGGATGATAGGATGGGAGAGCCACAGGCCCCACTCAATGCACCAGACTCTTACCGGATAAGCCCATCCTCAGCAGCACTCCAGAATGTGTTGGGCCACATGGGCGCTGTGGCGATGCGCTTCACCCGGTTTGTGTGGTCTCCAAACATGTGGATGGTTTCTTTTACTGTCAGGTCGTGCACATGCACCTTGGAGTCGGCTGCCCCTGTGATCAGGATGCGGTCCCCAGCGTGAGGCAGGAACTATTCAGGAGAAATGGAGGAAGGGGTGGGTGGTGAAAGTAGAAATGGCCACAGAAGGAGGCTAGCCTTGATGTCTGCACCCTTTTCTCTCTCCATGTCAGATAAGAGGATGAGCCCATTCAGGCTGGGCGTGGTGGTTCATGCCTATAATCCCAGCTGTTTGGGAGGCTGAGGCAGGAGAATCGCTTGAACCCAGGAAGCAGAGGCTGCAGTGAGCCAAGATCGTGCCACTGCACTCCAGCCTGGGTGACAGAGTGAGACTGTCTCAAAAATAAAATAAAATAAAAAGAGAGAAAATGAGCCCATTCTAGACAATCCACCAAAAAACGTTGGATCTTGAGCAGCAACCTATAGGCCTAAAGGTAAAAATTGACACACACATCTTTACTTTGCCAGAGTGGTCCTGACCTATGCCAAGTCAAACTAGCTGAGGAACCCTTTTCTTTTGTGTCTTCCTCAAGTAAGACCTCGGTGGATGAAAATCATAGCTATTATTATTTATTAAACACTTACCATATATTTGACACCAAGGCAGCTACTTTATCTTATTGATACTTAAAACAACCCCATTAAAAATTGAGGTTCAGGTCAGACACACTGGCTCATGCCTGTAATCCTAGCACTTTGGGAGGCTGAAGTGGGTAGATCACGAGGTCAGGAGTTCGAGACTGGCCTGGCCAGCGTGGTGAAACCCCATTTCTACTAAAACTATAAAAATTAGCTGGGCATGGTGGCGTGTGCCTATAGTCCCAGCTACTTGGGAGGCTGAGGCAGGAGAATCACTTGAACCTGGGAGAAGGAGGTTACAGTGAGCTGAGATCGTGCCACTGCACTCCAGGCTGGGCAACAGAGTGAGACTCTGTCTCAAAAAAAAAAATTGAGGTTCAGGCTAGGTGTGGTGGCTTACATCTGTAATCCTAGCACTTTGGGAGGCCGAGGTGCGAGGATTATTTGAGGCCAGGAGTTCGAGACAAGAATGAGCAACACAGCAAGACCCCCATCTCTAAAAAAATAAAATTAGCTGGGTGTGGTGACACATGACTGTGGTCCAAGCTACTTGGGAGGCTGAGGTGGGAGGACTGAGCCCAGTAGGTTGAGGCTGCAGTGAGCCATGATTGCGCCACCGCACTCCCTCCTGGGCAACACAGTTTTAAGACCCTGTCTCAAAAAAAGAAAAAAAAAATTGAGGTTAAGCAGTGATATGTAGCAGGATTGTGTTCAATTCCAAGTCTATCTGACTCCCACATGCCCTACTGCCTCATGATGACTATTTAGTAAGCTAGAGATTAAGTAACAAATTAGTCCTAAGGTGAAAAAGACTTTCAGTGTTTTAAGGGAATGGGTGTATTTTTTTTTTTCGGCTTTTTTTTTCTGAGATAGAATCTTGCTCTGTTACCCAGGCTGGAGTGCAGTGGTACAATCTTGGCTCACTGCAACTTCCACCTCCTGGGTTCAAGTGATTCTCCTGTCTCAGCCTCCTGAGTAGCTAGGATTACAGGAATGCACCACCGCACCTGGCTGATTTTTGTATTTTTAGTAGAGATGGGGTTTCACCATGTTGGCCAGGCTGGTCTCAACCTCCTGACCTCAGGTGATCCACTTGCCTTGGCCTCCCAAAGTGCTGGGATTGCAGGTGTGAGCCAGGAATGATTGTTTTAAATTAGTTTGACTGTTTGTAAAAAACAATCTGGCAATAGTAACAAAGATTAAAAATAATTTCTATCTTTTGACTCAAAACTTCCACTTCTAAGAAATAATCCAAAAAGAAAAAAGGGACCTGGTCAGAAATGCTTGAATGCTTCTTATAATAGCAAATATTGGAAACAGCTCAAATGTTGGACTGTAGGAGAGGGCTGAGCATTGACAGGATACATCTCTATGCAGTATTTATGAAAAAAAAAATAATAAAGGCTTGGTGCAGTGGTTCATGCCTATAATCCCAACACTTTTGGAGGTCAAGGTGGGCAGATCATCTGAGTCAGGACTTTGAGACCAGCCTGACCAACATGGTGAAACCCCGTCTTTACTACAAAGACAAAAATTAGCCGGGCATGGTGGTATGTACCTGTAATCCTAGCTACTCAGAAAGTTGAAGCAGGAGAATCACTTGAACTCGGGAAGTGGAGGTTGCAGTGAACTGAGATCACGCCACTGCACTCCAGCCCAGGCAACAGAGCAAGACTCTGTCTCAAAACAACAACAACAACAACAACAAAACCCACTTCATGCTGATAAAGGCCAACAACAAAATGCTCCAGGTGACATCTGATAAGAACAAAACAGTGCAACCACAGCTTCACACAATGAAAAAAGGAAGTATGCAATTCCGGGCCAGACTCCGTGGCTCATACCTGTAATTCCAGCACTTTGGAAGGCCAAGGTGGGCAGATTACCTGAGGTCGGGAGTTCAAGACCAGCCTGACCAACAAAGAAACCACGTCTCTACTAAAAATACAAAAAATTAGCTGCGTGTGGTGGCGCATGCCTGTAATCCCAGCTACTTGAAAAGCTGAGGCAGGAGAATTGCCTGAACCTGGGAGGTGGAGGTTGCAGTGAGCCAAGATTATGCCATTGCACTCCAGCCTGGGCAACAAGAGCTGAGACTCTGTCTCAAAAAAAAAGAGAGAGAAAGAAAGTACGCAGTTCTATCACATAGCTTTGAGGAAGAAAAATATTTGGGAATGGTGTTAGTTGAGTTCTTTTGTGAGTTCAAAAGACTGAAATATATATATATATATATTTTTTTAAAACAGAAAAGTTCTTCCCTACCCACAACAAGGCTGAGTGGTAGTGTTGGGGGAGGGGCATTATTCTGTATTCTACACTGAAACAGCTGAAGTCCCACTTGACTTTAAGTGTTCACAAAGAGCAACAATTTACTCTTTCCACATAAGCTTCTCCAAGGGCTCATCAGAACAAGGTCTAGCTGGGTGCGGTGGCTCACACCTGTAATCCCAGCACTTTGGGTGGGTGAGGTGGGTGGATCACCTGAGGTCAGGAGTTCAAGACCAGCCTGGCCAACATGGTGAAACCCTGTCTCTACTAAAAATACAAAAATTTGCCAGGCATGGTGGTGCACACCTGTAATCCCAGCTACTCAGGAGGCTGAGGCACAAGAATCACTTGAACCCAGAGGTAGAGGTTGCAGTGAGCCAAGATTGCACCACTGCACTCCAGCTGGGGTGACATTCAGAGTAAGACTCTGTCTTAAAAAAAAAAAAAAAAGAACAAGGTCTAGATGAAATAGACATGATTTCATCATTTTTAGGGACAACCAGTAGTCTTTAATCCTGTCTAGAGACAGCATACACTCAATGCACAGCAGAAATAAACTGGGGAGCCCTTGTCATGATCTTGTGGCTGCCGCCACACTCATCACACACCACAGTCACCACCAGGGGGAGTGCATGAGTTAAACACATACATATCAGCAGTGTTTCCACTACCTGAAGAGAGAAGAATCCTCTTCCATTTTGTTTTCTTTTTCTTTTCTTTTCTTATTTTTTTTTTTTAACAGAAGAGGAGGCTGAGAGTCTGCGTGTAAGTGCCTTTCCCAAGGTCTTACCATTAGGGAGTATCAAGACCATTGTCAAATTCTGGTATTAGAACTCAATGTCTTGTGCTCTGGTGTTAAACCGATGGCTTAGGTCCCCTTCCCCAGGTCTGACTGTATGACTAAAATTGGACCTAAATGCTTTGCAGGGGCAGAAAGCAGTTTCTTTAGTCATGTAAGAGGTAAATCATCATTGCCCTGTCTCTAAAGGCGAGAATCACAGCTTGAGAAAGAAGAAGGGTTTAGGAAAATAAGTAGGTTTGGAGTTATTGTCTGGTTCATCTTGTAATTCCTCTTGATATTAATTAGGAAAATATTTCTTAGAATAGTGAGGTTTTCCAAAGGACAACTTCATTATCACATCCATCCATTATAGAATCTCAGAGCTGGGAAGGCCCTTCCTTACAGGCCATTTCTTCAAACTTTAAACTTGGGAGATAAAGCACCTAGCGAGTGGACAAGTGCAGGGACAGGACATTTACTCATCTCCTCCAAAGGCCATTCTACATTTTTCAAATAGCTCTAAGCATTAGACAATTATTTCTTTCCTCAGGCCCACATTTAATTCTGTGGACTTATAGCCACTAGTCCTAGGTCTGTTCTCCGCAACAAAAAACACGTCTTGGCTGGGTGCAATGGCTCACACCTGTAATCCCAACACTTTGGGAGGATGAGGCAGGTGGATCATGAGATCAGGAGTTTGAGATCAGCCTGGCCAAGATGGTGAAACCTTGTCTCTACTAAAAGTAGAAAAATTAGCCGGGCATGGTGGCGGGTGCCTGTAATCCCAGCTACTCAGAAGGCTGAGGCAGGAGAATCACTTGAACCCAGGAGGCGGAGGTTGCAGTGAGCTGAGATCCTGTCACTGCATTCTAGCATGGGTGACAGAGCAAGACACCATCTCAAAAAAGCAAACAAACAACAACAACAACAAACCCCACGTCTCATGTCATTTCCAGGGCTTCAACAGGGCTTCAAAGGTCTGAAAACACTTTTAAGTCCCCTTCCCACCTCTCCTCAGCTCAAGTCTCCTCCCCCAACAAATCAAAATATTAATTTCCTATGAAGAGGTAGAACAGATAAAAGTACTGCACACAGGCTTTAGTTTTATCAATTATCTCATTGAACTGTCACATCAACCCTGTGGATTGTTACTTCCTTTTTAAAAAATTCATTTGTTTACAAATCTAGGAGTTTTTCCTTTGCTATTTCCTTTTTACAGATGAGCAAACAGGCTCAGAGAGGTCAGGTGATTTGCCCAGTTCACACAATGCCAAAGAAGTAGATAAAACAGTCAAACCTGGGTCTGCCTGCTCTCTAAGTTCATGTTCAGGACCATACCCCCCACCACTGCTACTCAGATAAATTCATCTAGAATTGGCTTGCTTCTTAGCTCTAAAAGAAGGAGAAGAACATGGAAGAGAAATGAGGTTTCAGGAATTACTAGCAGATGCTTAGATCATAAGGCTGTCTGTGACCCTAGGTGGTATACGGGACACACACATACCAACATGGCGCAGCCACAGTGCAGTCACTCTTGTGCTTGCTCTGTGGCTTGTCCTACTCACCTTGACAGAGAAGATATTTGCAGTGTGTCCCGTGTGCATGGAGAGCAGCTTCTTGTGGTGCAGCGGGTCCCACACAATTGTGTGCTGGTCGTCGGAACCAGAGGCCAGCAAGCTGAAAGCAGAGTGAGGGATTGTGACCTCTCCTCAAATTCCTAGGCCCCCTTTCCCAATCCCATGTTCTCAGTTTATAAGGAGTTAGGCCACAAAACTTGCAGAACAGTAGATGTCACAGAATTTAAGGTTACCTCGTAAACAGCTGATTCTCTTCTATTTTGTCCTGAGAAATTTCCATTATTCTTGAACTCATTAGCTTATTTAAAAAACAGGGTTTTGTGCTGGGTATGGTGGTTCATGGCTGTAATCCTAGCACTTTGGGAGGTGGAGGCAGATGGATTGCATGAGCTCAGGAATTTGAGACCAGCCTGGGCAACATGGCAAAACCCCATCTCTACTAGAAATACAAAAAATTAGCCGGGCATGGTAGCATGTGCCTGTAGTCCCAGCTACCTGGAAGGCTGATTCAGGAGAATCATTTGAACCCGAAAGGCAGAAGTTGCAGTGAGCCGAGATCATGTTATTGCCCTCTAGCGTGGGTGACAGAGAGTGACTCTGTCTCCAAAAAAAAAAAAAAACAAACAAACACATAAACCAAAACACAGGGTTTGGATGGTCATCCAACTTTCCTTCTGAAATTAATTGTTTAATTGTGTTGAAAACTATGGGCTAAACTGAAGAACAGCAGAAAGCAGCAGTCTCTTTTCACTTGGGTCTACTCTTTTCCTTGAATCCACTCAGGAGGAGCCCCTTCTTCCACCCTCCTCACTTCCTTCCGCAGCACCCTTCAGGTGCTCTAGCTCATACTTACTCTCCTTTCTCATTCCACTCTAGACAGTTGACACATCCTGAGTGACCCTGAGGGAGCAAATGAAAAGAGACAAGAAGAGAGTTGGTTAGGGGTTCTCCTGGGGAACTCAACACTAAGAAGTGGAACTGAACAGGCAAACCAGTCTTTCCATTTTCAATATTTTCCAAGTGCATGTGAGTGGCCAGAGTGAACTTAAACTGACTAGCGTCTTACAGTATATAAAGTACTTTCATATTCATGATCTCATTTGATACTGGGCACTTCTGAGCCATAAAGGTCAGGTTTAATTGATCCCATTTTGCAGAAAAATAAACTGAAGTTCAGACAGTAAAAAGTAGTAAAAGTGAGATCTAAACAAATTTCTGCTTTTACCATTAGAAGGGTATGTCAGCCAGGCACAGAAGCTCACACCTATAACCCCAGTGCTTTGAGAGGCTGGGGTGGGCAGATTGCTTGCACTCAGGAGTTGGGATCAACCTGGGCTACATGGTGAAACCCCATCTCTACAAAAAATACAAAAACTAGCTGGGTGTGGTGGCATGTGCCTGTAGTCCCAGCTACTCAGGAGGCTGAAGTGGGAGGATGACTTGAGCCTGGGAGATGGAAGTTGCAGTGAGCCAAGATTGTACCACTGCACTCTAGCCTGGGCAACAGAGCCAGATCCTGTCTCAAACAAAACAAACAAAAACATAAAAAGAGATATGTCTGAAACAGTACCTTCAAGGGACATCCTCTCAGCCACAGAAAATTTGCCTAGAAAACATTCAGTCCAGGGGCAGCCAATCAACTAGAAGGCTAATCTTTTATTCACCCAGCATATTGTTCAACAAGCACCTAATGCATGCCAGGTACTGTTCAGATGCCTGGGGTACAGGAGTATAAAAACAAAGTCCTTGGATCTTCTAGAACTTCCTTCAAATAGGTAGAGCCTGGTACAGTAAGTTAAATTAGCTCAGAGTCTTTATCTTTGGGATTTGAATTGAGAAGCATGAAGAGATTGAGGCAGTTAGCAGATGCTGAAACTGAAAGCATGCACAGAGAGAAATCATAGCTGGGGTGCAGGATCCATGAATACACAGAAAGTTTGAAGGAGCAGAAACAGGTCTTACATGGTAGAAGAGAATAAGTCATGAGGCATTCCTACATACTGTTCTTTCTGTTCCTTCACCCTCTCCTCGTTCTCAACAGCACCTTGATTTACCTTTAATTAACTCCCTGCCCCAGATCTGACCATGTGTTTTAGGACACATAAGTTCAGTCTCCTTGCCACAGTGAGAAGTTCAGGAACTTAGACCTAGACCAAATAGGACGTTGCATTCACTTGGCCACAGAGTTTGGAAATGAGCCTGTGACCCCAATCAGATGCAAGGGGGCAAAGTTGCTGGGAGCTTCTGGAAAAGGAGTTTTCTCTTTCTTAGGAGAGAGTCTGTAGAAGAGATGCCTTTCTTTCTCTGGATGAGCCACCTGGAATTGCTACATATAGTTTGCCACAATGAGAGAAGCCAGCCTGAGAGTGCAATTAATACACAGAGAAGAGCCCAGCCCAGAGAATTATACAAAAATGGAGCCACAGTGACCAAAGTAACCAATCGAGTCACCTACCCTATTCCCGCTCTTCCAGTTAAGTGAGACAGTTAAGCGAGTCAGTTCATTATTGTTTAAGGTAATAATCTGAGTTGGGCTGTTATTTGTGGGCCATAGCATTCTAACTAATGAACTCCAACTCATTCTTCAGGTCTTGGTTGATGGGCATTTCCTTCGAGGTGCCTTCCCTGTCATGTAGATTTGGGAGGAAGGTGTGCCCTTCCCATGGGATCCTACTGTCAAACTGAATTACAGTTCTGTGTCAGTGTGATTGTTTTCTTCCACCAGACCCAGCACTGAGAAAGCAGGCTTTGTGGATTATAATCATTGCATCTCCAAGGCTAGGTTCAGTGCCTGGCATGTATCTGTTGCCTAAATGAACAAATAAGTACAGTGAAACTAGTGGGAAAAGCTGAGAGATACGAACCTATTTATTTTCCCAACTGTTTAGTCAGAAAATGCCCCCCTACTACTCTTTTTCAAACCTCAGTACACACCACAGGATTTGTTTTTGTTTTTGCTTTTGAGAGACAGGGTCTTACTATGTTGCCCAAGCTGGCCTTGAGCACCTGAGATCAAGCCACTGCCCCTCCCACCCCAGCCTCCCAAGTAGCCGGAACTACAGGTGTTTACCACTGTACCTGGCCTCCCTCCCTTTTTACTCCTTGTCCTGTAAAGACGCTCATCTGAGGTGAAACTCGTTTCTTCCCAGGCTATCTACTTATATACATTACTGCTTTGTTCAAACCTGCCTGACTGCTTACTGACCTAAGGTCTTTTACCTTCCCATGGCACTTGGATCAAACCTCACACATGACTTAACTTTATTAAATACTGATTATAATTACTATTTATTATAAGTCCCAGGCCAGGCATGGTGGCTCATGCCTATAATCCCAGCACTTTGGGAGGCCAAAGCAGGAGGATCACTTAAGCCCAGGAGTTTGAGACTAGCCTGGGCAACATAATGAAACTTTTTCTCTACAAATAAAAAAATCAGCTGGACATGGTGGCATGTGCCTGTGGACCCAGCTACTTGGGAGGATGAGATGGGAGGATTACTTGAGCCCAGGAGGTTGAGACTGCAGTGAACCCTGATTGTACCATTGCACTCCAGCCTGGGTGTCAGAGGGAGACCCCATCCCCCTGAAAAAAAGTTTCTCAGAGTTCTACCTAGAGTTTTCCAGGTAGCATTGTGTTAGGGAGAAAGAGGAGGCAGGGAGAAGTATTTTATCACTGACATTGCTTAGAATTGTAGATGCATAACGGTGGTAAAAGCAGATAGACTTTTAGCTGGTTTTACCACCACCTTTAAATTCCTTACAGACTATGCACCCTCTTAGAGCCTGTACTACTGTACCCTCCTTGGTATGATACTACAAGGTAGAATACCAAATATTTATATATATTATGTTATTATCATTCCCTTTTAAAAGGTAAGACCCAAGTCTTAGAGATATTAAATAACTTATCCAAGATCATACATATTTTAAATGCTGTAACCTTGATAAGAACCCAGGTCAATTTGGCTCAAAGAATTTCTGTGCTGGTCTACCACAAATGCCACCCTTATTCCCACCTGTATTAAGAGACTATCTCGCTCGGCCAGGCATGGTGGCTCTAATCTGAGCAAGGTGTAATCCAGGCAAGGTAGATTACACCTGTAATCCCAGCACTTTGGGAGGCTGAGGTGGGTGGATCACGAGGTCAGGAGTTCAAGACCAGCCTGACCAACACAGTGAAACCCTGTCTCTACCAAAAACACAAAAATAATCCCAGCACTTTGGGAGCCGGAGGTGGGCTGATCACGAGGTCAGGAGATCAAGGCTATCTTGGCTGACACGATGAAACCTGTCTCTACTAAAAATACAAAAGAAATTAGCCAGGTGTGGTGGCACACGCCTGTAGTCCCAGCTACTCGGGAGGCTGAGGCAGGGGAATTGCTTGAACCTGGGAGGCGGAGGTTGCAGTGAGCCGAGATCACGCCACTGCACTCCAGCCTGGGCAACAGAGTAAGACTCCATCTCAAAAACAAACAAACAAAAAAACACCCAACAAAAAACAAAAATTAGCTGGGCATGGTGGTGCACGCCTATAGTCCCAGCTACTTGGGAGGCTGAGGCAAGAGAATCACTTGAACCCAGGAGTCAGAGGTTGCAGTGAGCTGAGATCGTGCCACTGCACCCTAGCCTGGTGACCGCGTGAACCTGTCTCCAAAAAAAAAAAAAAACAAAAAGATATATCATTACAATCTCCTTAGAGAACTTCTTTGACAATTTCTTATGGTGACAGAGTAAGACTCTGTCTCAAAAAAAAAAAAATCTGTATTATAACCTATGCTGCTCAGGAAGCTCTGATGAGTAGTCAAACTG